>JAEBDU010012743.1:4946-19026 GCA_016802625.1 Heliconius numata
TGGTGATCACCGCCGCCCACGACCCCGTGCAGCACCAGAGGAGCTACAGGTGCGTTGCCGGCCTTTGAGGTGGAGATAGACGCGCTTCTTGAAGGTACCCATATCGTACCGACCTGGAAACACTGCCGCGGGTAGACCGTTCCACAGTTCGGTGGCGCGTGGAAGGAAATTTCTACGAAACCGCACAGTAGTGGAGTGCCACATATCCAGATGGTGTGGATGATATTTAAGTTTGTGACGTGCTGTGCGGTTAGAAAATTCGGCGGCAGGTAACAGGTCAAACAGTTCTTCAGAACACTCACCATGATAAATGCGATAGAGAACGCACAGCGAGGAGACGTCTCTACGCAGAGCCAAAGTGTCAAGTCTTTCATAGCTTACTGGGTCCTTAATGATTCGAACAGCTCTACGTTGTATGCGATCAAATGGGTCAAGCTGATACTGGGGTGCACCAGCCCAGAGATGAGAACAGTACTCCATGTGTGGCCGAACCTGGATTGGTTTTATTGTACTTTATGACAGACGATAAAATCATATCCCTAGTTTTCGGAGAGTCCAGTTGTAGAATAATAGAACGGGGTCTTGAATTATGGGGGTCTAGTTTTGCTATTCGTGTACAATGTAAAATATGATCTCTTTTTAAATTACAATTTACGGCGCTAGTCAAATTTTGAATCAAAGTATCGAGATTTTCATTTCTACTTTCTGGTACACATTGTATTTCTAAGTTGTTTGCTCTATTATGTTGCTCAATATTATTAATCTTGTTTGTAAGAGTCTTCAAATTTAAAGTTAAGTTTATGTTTTCATCTTGTAATTTTTTGATCGTTTCTGAGGTAGTGTCAACCTTCTTTCGAATATCTTCGTATTGACAGTTCAAGAACTGCATAGAGTCTTTTATTTCTATTATTTCCTCTTTAATAGACCGAAACTCTTGAGTAATCATATTAGCAAAATTTTTATTAATTTCGGATGATAGGTTTTGCAATTCAAGCTTAACTACCTCACTTATAGTATCCTTAATACAAGCAAGTGAGACGGTATCACTGGAGGATTGTGGAGGAGATGACATTGCCTGTCTCTTTGTGGACCGTTTGACAGCTACACTTTGCTTTAAATTTGTGGTTTTGTTGCGCGTACTGAGCCGTACCGGTGTATCATCACTTTGACCAATTCTTTGCTTAGTGATCACGCATGATGGACATTTCCAAGGATGATCATTGTCATTGCCAAATTGTAAGGGAGTATTGTTTTTGGGTATCAACTTAATAACAGTTCCATTCCGTTGTTCTGATCTTTAACCTGTGTTCGGTCTTATAATTAAATAATTTAATTTTCAAAGTAAGTATATAATATTTTTAAAACAACGGATTATTATATTCACCATGACATATTTGTATATCGAAGCGCGATAGGACAGTGTACAATTCTATGGATTTGGTTATGAGGGCGATTATATTTAAATTAATTTCAGTACCTCGTTCTTCTGAGACAAAGCTCGGCGTTGAGTTTTGACATTCAATACGTAATGTCTGAAATTTAAGAAGAGAGTTGATAACGGATATCGCAACATTTGTTTGCTAGCTACTTGCTAGCGGCAAAGCCTGCATGAACTACAGCTATACGATTATAGCAATTCCCGTGATTTCTTGGTGTAATTTCTCTGAATCCTACTAATATTTTAAATGTAAATTTAGTTAGCTTACATAAATTTTGTATAAGTACACCTTCTTAATTTCACATTGATATAAAAATTATATAATTATTAATATATATTTTTTTAAATTTACATACAGTACGAACCCACATTTACATACAGTACATAATTGTCACCAGCTACGGTCAACTCGCAGTAAGCGTTGAAGGATTACTTAACTAAGTTCCCCACGTTCTGGGTGGCTTAAGTGAGGTAAGTTATTTATTTCCTGAGCTCGCAGGGACGTGTGGATTAATTAACTTGCAACTTAATAAATGTATATTAATTAATTAGGATTATGGAGAAGTATATAAGTCTTAAATATGATATCTGTTCCATAAAATAAATACATTGTGTGATAATAAATGCGTTATGATACATACAAGTAATAGAGTAAAGTTGTCAATATTAATATTAATTGGCTTCACGCTGTATCTCAGGCCAAGGGACTCTGGGAACCTAGTGCTAAGACACTCCGTTTCCATTAAGAAATTTTCGTTCCCCGCTTTCCGCTGCATTTTAGAAACGGCGGAACTAAAGCCTCGCTTTGCCTCCTAAGCCGAGCCTAAGCTTATCTATTAATCATTGATCACATGACCACAAATAGAAATATAATCATATAAAGTCCCTGTTAGCTTCACGCTGCATTCCGCATTTAGCAGGGTAGGCAGAGGGAGCCTAGTGTTAAGACAGTGAACTCCCTGCTTTCTGCCGATTTCTAGAATCAATGCATGTTGAGTGGCAGAACACAACGCTGCGCTTCACCAAGACATTAGAGTGAATAAATGAAAATTTCTTGGAGTGGGAATTGAACCCACAACCTGTAGGCTACGACTAGTCTCTAGTAAAATCTATTAACCTGTTTATTAATAATTTCCTATTATAGAAGAAGATTCAATCGATAAATATAATTATATCACAGTATCTTTTGTTACAATAATTGAATTGAAAAATGTAAATAAGAAGCCGGGAACAATAGCCCGCTCTGTTTGTTAGACATCACTTTAAGCCTTATTGTTGTGCCAAGTCTAAAGGTGCGCGCTCTACGTAGCGTAGCGGTTGGAAAGGTCTCGTTCAGAGAAATTCACGCTTAATCCGTTTGTACATGAAGTTGTATTGTGAAAATGTATCGTTTTATAACTAAAAATAACACTTTGTACCGTAAAGAAATATTATAAATTCGTTTCTTTAAAATCCAATACAATATTATTACATCGGTATTATTAAATTTTTTTAATACTAAATTAAGTGAAGCTTAGATATATGAAATAATAGTTCAATCTTTTTTATGATACGTGAAAAACCACTTTTAATATAGTTAATAGAAAAATCAGCGGGAAGTGCAAAAAAATGAGGCAATTACTTACCTTCTGATAGAAAAAATTAAAAGGATACACAAGCTTACTATTTTTTATTACATATAAATAATATAAAGAAATTGTGTTTTGCTTAATATATTTTGTTATTAGCTGAATCAAAATTACTAATTAGAGGGGCAGTTAGGGGGCATTGCGTGTCGGTCAAGCTCATTGAAAAGCACATCCACTTACCATAATCTCTATATTTCTTTTTTCAGCCGTATGCTTTATTCCGCATGTAGTAGAGTAGGCAGAATTTTATCGAATTCGGGGGCATTGCATGTTGAGTGGCGGTACTCAACGCCGCGTTTTGCCTCGTCACTTGAACAAAAAAAGGAAAATATATAATTTCCTCTAGTGGGAATTGAACCCACAACCTGTCACTTTTAAAGTCATACTCTTGTGTGTTGATTTCTATATTTTTTTAACGTATTGTACATACATACATACATTCATATAAATTATTTGTAACAGTTGTAGACATTCCCATTATGGTGCGTCATTATGCTGTAGGAAATTGTTATTTCTTAGAAACGAACACGTTAGCAGAATTAAGCACACTTGGTGCTTAATTTCGACAAATAAACGAGATTATTCACTTTAAAACTTATTTAATTTAACCATCTTTCATTTGTTTTTTTTTCTTGTTTCTGTTTTTTGTTTAAATTAAGTTATGTTTGTTTTTCGTTTTGTTTTTTAGTTAATTAATATCAATTATGGTGTAATAAAGTATTAAAATAAAATAAAAAAATAAGTAAAATTAAGTACGAGTTTTTACTGTCGGGTCATAAATACTCTTACGATTAAACAATTTAAACAGCTTCACGGGTAGGCAGAGGGAACCTAGTGCAGAGGGAATCTAGTAAATAATAATAAAAAAATAAAATTATAATATTACTTACACAGTATAAATATTAATTAATCTAAAAGTAGCTTAACATTATAACATAAAGGTTAATTGTCTATTACTTTAACTAGATACACATATTACATTTCGCTTCAGCTATGTTGCGTTATTAACTTACATATAAAAGACGATTAAGCCTGCGTTTCAACAAGTATTCTAGAGATGCTTAATTATTCACAGCAGATAAGTGGTAATAAAGTTTGTTATATTAGTATAGGTACTAGTCTACGAAGCATGTTCGACAGGCCGTCGTAGCGCAAAGGCACAACCTACGAATGTAAGCGACAGTTGTGGGTTCAATTTCCAATCGGCGGAATGAAATATTTAATATTTTCATTTTCTCGGTAACGAGATAAAAGAGCTGAGTTGAGCCCAGCCACTTAACACGCAATGCCTTGATAATTCGGCGGAAAGTGGAGAACGGTCTTAATGGGGACGGAGTATCTTAACACTGGGCTCCCAAGCTCTGCCTACTTAAGAGACTTGGCTAGACATGCTGTCTTGATTATTATTTGAAAATGAAGCATTACAGTTTCTACTATACTAAAAAGATCGTTTATTATAGCCAAACCGCAGAATGGAATATTCTAGCCAGTGTTTATAATGAACACGCAGATACACTCACCTATCTTTGAAGAGTTCTTTATTAAATTCCACTTGTATCCTACACACGAATACGTATACGGTCTACGTCTACGTTCGTAGAAAGTCGCTTTATTGAATTTTACCAACCAGCCTACCACCTATTTGCAATTCTCATTTCCATCACTGTATGGGACGTATTGACGTTCAACTCATCCAGTTGAGTTTTGGGTGAAACTGGGATTTCTAAAGAGGAGAATTCAAAATGAAAATCTTTGAACTTTTTGTCTATTGAATAGAATTGTATTTGTAAAATAAACAAACAAAATATGTATTTATGTATTATTAAGCCTAGTAATCATGTAGAACACTAGGTGCAATAATTCACTAGATTACCTAAATATATTTACTAAAATAAATACATTCAGGTGGAAAGTTAACAATAGAGTAGGTATATTAATATTAGTTTATATCTAATGCAAGTACAACCAGATACCTGATATCTATAATTTTATAGATTATTTTGTAGATTGATTATTTCCAATTATGACCAACGATAAAGTAATTGTTCTCCCTTACGGTTCATTGGTAAAATGAAGAGATTATTCGTCTATGTAGAGTCATTTCGAATGCAATTGCAACTAGGTATTTTTTATCTTCACGCTGTGTTCGCATAAAGCAGAGTAAGTAGAGGGAACCTAGTGTTCAGACATTCTGTTCACCCAATTTTTCGCCGAATTTCCGAGACATTTTATCTTTTTACTGGACTGGGTAAATGAAAGTAATTAATTTCATGGTATTTATAAATCCTTGATGACCCACCAGTTTCCTATCAAAATTAAATAAAAATTAATATTTTATATGATTTCACAAATCCAATACTGAATGCGACATCAAGTTGGAACGCAATTATGTGCAGGAAATTATGTCATCGAAAGCGCTTTCCCTGTAGGTGTTTAATAAAAGAATCGTAACAACAAATTTGGCATTACTTTGTTTTTTAAAAAATACTACAAATAACGTTTTTATATTAATAATATGGCGAGGCCGACGTGGCGTAGGGGAACTTGGGAACCTAGTGTTAAAACTGTAAAACTTCAAAAACAATATTAAAAAAGAATTAATATAAGTTTAATAAATAATCTTAAAGTTACAAATATTTGTAGCGATACTGTAATGCGAACGCGAGATAGATTTATGGAGACATTAAGGACAGGTATTAAAATTGTTACTTAAGTTGCAAAGTACTCTACAGCTAATGTACAAAATATTTGAATAACTATTTATATGCTTAAATTTAGTTTATACAACAATGTTATGAAGGCAGTCGCTGTAGCGCAACGGTATTGTGTCTGAAAATGCAACGGTTGCGGGTTCGATTTCCATTAAGAGGATTTAGTCATACATATAGTAATTTTCTCGTACTGGTAAAAAGACAATGCGAGACGTTAAGTTCCGCCAGTCAATACGCATTGTTTTGAAAATTGAACAGAGTGTCTTAACATTGCGCTAAAAATAAATATTATTAATTGCTTAACATTATTAAGTAAAAAGTGGTAATTTTTATAATTACAAAAAAAAAACATTCTGAACATAAATATTAGTAACTCCACAATTGCAGAACAAAATTGCATACAAATCTATTTATAATTACATTCTACAGACTACGAACCAATAAACTACTGTTTGTAATTTTCAATGACCCTACAACCTATTCTGCAATAAAATTTTTACCGTATACACAAATACCAGTAAAAACAAAACTGATTCAACAAATCACTAATCTCGTAGTAAATCAATAAAAACTAAATTGGCTAAAGCCGTTTTAGAGACTTCCACTCGATCTCAAAATAAATGGTTTTGACAAACTGATAGACAGTCAACAAAATTATCTCCTACAAGCGTTTCGTTTTTCCTTTAGAGGTACGGGACTCTAAAAATAAACTACATGTAGTAATTTTTTTTTATTTCTCTCTCTCTTTAAACAAATGACGTAAGAACTACTTCTATAATTCGTCCATGTGACCCAACATAAGTTTTCCGTAATAGGATTTCTTGTCCAATAACGTAACAGGACTAGTGGCTAGCGGTCAATCAATCACTGTGTCCACGAAAGGCGGATGCGGGCAGTGTCCATTGTCCATAGACTGGCCGTGATTGATGCTTTCTTTATTTACGTGAGTAGAGAAAAGTTTGTAAATGAATGAAACTTATAAGAATTGAAAAATACCTAAAAATGGAAAGGAGTGTCTTGATCTCTCTTTCTGTTTTGTAAAGCTCGAAATGAAATAAGAAGAACAAATATGTACTGTTAAATATTGTTATGAAACTATTTTATATTCATAATAATTCTGACCACAGCAAAAGTAACTAATCCTATCTAATTATACAAAGCACAAACCGCTTGGAAAATAGTTTTGAAAAGTATTTTATCTTTTTCAAAGAACCTTCATTTCCTTTTCATTGAATTGATATTTTATATTATTTAGTTTTTTGTTATAAGCAAATGATATTGATATTATAATATATCTCAACAATTTTTTAAAATTATGATTTTTCTTACCTTACATTGTACCTTTAATATATTACGACAAACAAGAAATAATATTGAAATTAATAAAACAAACAGGTACTTAAAATAAATATTTACTTAATAAATATACTGGTTTTAGAAAATATATATTTTTAGTTCCTAAAATATTGTACCAAAAGCTCTGAAAGCTAACAATCCCATCATTATAATTAATTACATTTACGTTGACGTTTATTGATTCGACGGTGAATTGATATAATGGTGTGGAAAATTGCTCGTCTCGAACCGTAAGATTGCTGTCATTAAATGAATTCCTAGTTACGCCCCTCTGGTTGATAGGGATCTAAGGCTAACAAAACGTATAAGATACTTAGAACAAGACAAATGATGGTATGTTTTTTATTATTTATAGCTATATGAGACTAGTGCCTGCCCAAAACCTCTTTTGCGTGAGTTATAGAAATTTTAAAATAAATATTTCAATTCCTCGACTACGGATTGAACTCACAACCAGGCGGTTTACAGTCACACTTTGTGCCTTTGCGCCACGACTGGCCTCAACATTGTCTTAGATGAGTTTCAAATATGGATTATTACATAAAATTTACTGTATACGGTGTTGGATTTTTTTACTATTACTGTATATTGGACCCATAAAACTGGTGCAGACGCGAACATCCTGTATTTTGAATATTGGTACCCATTCAGCTCCTTAAGCCTAAAGGTCCACAGTTGAAAACATCTAAATTCTACTTAGTAATAAACTTATAATAAATACACGTCTGGTGCGGGATTATGCGGGCAACGTCTCAGTAGAGAGGATCTAGCGCACCGCTAATATGTTACGATGATTAATTATAGTGCCTTACAAGTAGCTATATATTATGTGAACATATAAAATGATGTTTTTTTATTGGAGACCGTTGTGGCGTAGGAGCACAAACGTGACGATTGTGGGTTCGATTCCCACTTGGAGTGGGAAATATTTAAAGTTTTGGCAGCGTTGAGTCCCGTCATTTAAAACGTAATTCTTTGAGAATTCGATGGAAAGTGGAAAGGATGCATCTCAATAGAGGGTCTTAACATTAGATTCAAAGGTTCGGCCGACAAATCTGTGATATACAGAAGCTATAAAATAAAAAAAACTGTTATACAATAAAATTATTACATTCACGTTATATCTGTAATAAAGTATTATAATATGTGAGATATTAAAAAATTAAATGAATTAAAATATTTTATTCGTGACAAAAAAAAGCTGCCACTTTTTCATTAAACAAGGTTTTTAATGCGTGAACATATTCTTTTTGCTCAGGATTATCCTAACCCATTTTCAAAGATATTTCAATTATCAACGCAAATAGAGATATAATGTAATCGACAAAGACAATGATTACTTTTTTCCAATATTTATAAAGTTAGCTTACTTATGTAAACTTATATTAATTTTATGGTACTGACTCCATTAATATACATTCCCTTAAGGGACTATTGAAATAACCCGTTCCACATCGATTTATTGAAATAGCTTTTAACTCTAACAAATGTTTAAAATTTTCTGAAAGATTTTATTTGTCTTAGGTACATGTTTAAAATTAGGCCGTCGCGTCGTGGCGAATTGAGTATAAATATATTAAAGAACTTTAGAAGAAGCATAACAAGTAAATCAACATTCTTACCTTAAACGATTCGTTATATGCAAATTACTATGAACTAAATCTTGGATTAGAGCTTGTTCTAGGCTTAGATCGCTTTGAGAAAAGAGACTCTAGAGTGCAGACTAGGAGACTCAGACCCAAGTTGTCTAACAATTCAGGATATTTGAGTGTTTTGTTGATATTGTAATTACACAAAATTTTATCCTCAAAGCTTAATGGAGTAAACTATGAAGTCTAAATATATTCTTTACTACTATATACATTTTTCAGTCATTAGAGTTAAATTTTTAGCTTCTTAATTTAAATGGAGAGTAATAAAATTCACTAGCTTTCATATTAACTACACATAATTTCAACCTAAATACAGCTTCTGCGTTGATTGGTGTCACAGTATCACTTGTCCTTATAAGCAAATATAATACTTACATACGTAAAGCAGTAATTAAAAGAAATTACTTTCTCACATTTACTTCGTACTTGCAGGTCTTGATTCAAGAAATCTAGGTAAATTAAGAATTACATGCTACGTAAGTTAAACACATTACTCTTTTGCCCTTTAAGCTGTGTTATATACACACGGTTGAGGCAAAAGTTTTCAGCAAACAGGAAAAAGTACAGCTTTTTATATAATGGTAACTTATTATGCTTTTTATTTTACGAAGTTAGTAAGTCTAGTAATTACTGGAGAAGACAGGATCAAGATAAAGTATATGTAGGTTCCCCATTAGAGATGTAAACCCGCTACCCCTTCATGCACAGAACAGGCTGCCTTATCTATTCCACGAGTTAATTTTCATTTCCCTCGGTCAAAACATTTCAATTTGTGTTTTGATTAATTATTTTTTTAATAAAAAAAAATGAACAAGCAATAAAAAGAAGCCCATTAACACTTCTAACAGAAACCGCCTTTGCACCTATTTTACATTCTTTTGAGGTATTGTATTTTCTTATTAAAATTATGTGGACTCCTTAAAAACTCTTGTTCTAACATTTTATTTCTATAGGGAAAATATTTATTTATTTATATACATTTTATTTCTATAGGGATTTTACTTCGTACAAAAGAAACATAGTGACAGTATATTAGTGATATTATGGATTACCATGAGAAACATAAAGTAAAGAAGAAAACATTAATATTCTGCTTGAAAATAATATTACGATTTCATTAAATAACATTGAAAGTACAATAGTATAGCAACATATAGTTTCTGGTCTCCAGTCTGTTATGGTTCTATGTTAGGTGTTAAAAATCAAATATACCCTTATTTCCTTTCCTGACTAGTTTTTAATAGCTGTACAATATAATTATTTTCTATTCTAATCCGTTCAGTAGCTCCGAAAACACGCCTAGAGAAACATTAAGTTGTGTTTTATTATACTTTGCATTTTAGCTATCCTTTTATTAATATGAAATGAAACAATAGCCTTAGACCTCACGTTACTCGAACAAAGAGAATGCTGATTAATCATATAGAGGTTTTAGAATATAAAGGATATTGTATTTTCGCAATCATTCATTTTTTGCTGCTACGAGTATAATTTTGAAGAGATGGGATATTTCATGACAAATACGAGTTTCATTTTCTTTTCAATTGGTTTTAATGATAATGTAGGTAGTCTTAATATATTAACTTAATAAATGTATGTAATAAAAGGTACAATCTTTCTTTTTAGAGCCACGAAGGAAACTTTAAATCAAAATGTTATACCTACATATAGTATTTATATTGTCTTTCGATAAATTAACAATGAAGCTAAAGTTTCAGCTCGCTTCAACAATTTTCAAAGAACGACGACGTTCATTTTTTATCATTTACGACAGTACTTTCCCATACAAGATATTTTTGATTTTACGCTGCTATATAAATTTAAAATACACTCTGGTCAATAACACTTAAGTTTTATCTATATAATTATATATTATCGTTATACTTATAATATAATAGATAAAGACAAAGAAATCGTTTAAAAATAATAAATATCATTCAGGGATATTGAAAGCTCTATTATTATAATAATTACAATAATTATACCAAAAAAAATCAGCTTCACGCTGTATAGCAGGGTAGCCTAGCCTAGTGTAGAGACACTCCGTTCGAAGAGCGAAGAAATGAAAATATTAATAAATAATAATTCATTCTCATTTCATTGCCGAGTTGGGATTGAACCCACAACCGTCCCGTTACAGTTTAATATAATTAAAATGATATACCAAATGTATTTTCAGTCCCCGCAAACCGCGGCCGCGGACCCCGTGTCTATTTAATTAATATCCGCACATCATTCGTAGGATTCGCTTATCATACGTGTAATCCTATTTCACGCCAGACGGAATTATTCAAGTGGAAAAGTTCATGTCGTAGTATTGATAGGATTTCAGAAGTGGTGTTCTTTAATATAGAAAAATGATATGAAAATAATTATTTTTGGTAATTTGGTTGGTATTTATATATTTTTTTTCAGCTTCGTACTGTATCTCGAGGCAGCAGGGTAGGCAGAGCGAGCCTAGGGTTAAGACACTCCGTTCGCCACTTCCTGATGATTTTTCGAGGCATTGTGTGTTGAGTGGCAGGGCTCTACGCTGCGCTTTAATATGGTAATCAGATGAATGATATTCTGCAACTCGACACGCAATGTCTCAAAAATTGGGGGGAAGAAGGCAATGGAGTGTATTATCACTAAGTCCCCGAAGATGGCAGGTAGGAATAGCTCTATAACAAATAGTTTCATCATTTAACATTACAATTTAGCTTATGCCGGCATTGTACTCACAGTAATTTTTATATATTGTTCTTAAACTAAAAATGTTTCTTTTTTTGTTACAGGTAATATTCAGAAGTACTTGAATAAATTCAACTGTAAGATAATTAAGCATTATGTGAAAATGAAATTAATTCAAGCATATGTTATCGCGGTGGATGGAAAAAAAGAAGGTTTGTTATTATATAAAAGCAGGCATTGCGTGCGTTTTCTGACAACAGAGCGAAACAATTAAAATATATTTTTTTACCTCAACTGAGAATTGAAACCACAACCCAACGTGTTTACAGTCACACACTTGTGTCCCTCCTCCACGAATAGCCTTCTCTGCCTTTGTCAAACTAATGCTACAACACCCTTACTACAATATCTAATTACTAAGCCTGTTTGTTTTACTTGGCACCGACTTCAAAATTATAAAATCTTTGTAAAATTATTTTTCACTTTTTAGTTCGTTGTTAGAAGTCGGTTTTTTTTTTGTTAAAAATTAATTTATATACAAAAATATTATTAAAAGTGGATTATATCATGTAATATATTATAGCATCTTATACAATAAAGCATTAGTAAAGTTATAATAAAAATTTACACCCTCGCCCATACCGCGCTACAAGCTTTAAATCAAAATTACCTATGTTTATACCTAGTGTACCTATTCGTATATTCCTTGCCAATAGTAACTTTAGTTCTTTTTTCCCAATATAATATTTTTATTTAAATTCAAAACGAAATTTGCATATGTATGTATTTTAATATTTTTTAGTTTATCTGTGCGTGACGTCAATTTCATTGCATCCATTGAAATCCGTTCAGTTGTGACAAACTGATTGACCAAAAGCCACCTTTTGTTGTATGAATTCAGAATCAGTGCTCCATATATTTAATCTGCATCTGATCGACGGCCAGTGGGATGATATGATTGTACCAGCGATAGTGGGTTCGATCACCAATCAAAAAAAAAAAATTAACATAATTAAAATTATTTTAGTTCTTTCGTTATAGTAGAACAGAATATATCGTTATGTTCTTAAAATTAGATATGTAGATAATAAATATAATAATAATATAGATAGATGAAGTAGATATTTTCTACCTACCACGCATTTACGTTTGTAAGAAAATCATAATTAAATTCATAAAACTAATCGTAAAAGGAAAATGTTTGTCTAAAATTTTCGGTGTAGTAACACCGAAATAACTCTCGGGCAGGAATACCAGCAAGGTCTCGGTCAGATATTCATAGATTAAAATCGATTGCAATCAAATTCTGCATTGATTGAAAGTTTATATTAACTTTAGGTATATCAAGGTTATTGAAATATTTTCCACGTCAGGTACCTTCTATACATGTTTGTTTATCATGTAATTAGGAAGTACTTCATTTATGTTATGCGTTATCCACCAACCAACATGCGTCTAGATATAAAATAGTGTAATAGTTTTCTTTTTATTAGTATTGTACAAGCTTCATGCCTTTTACCATTTAGAGCGGTAAGTAGAGGGCGATTAGTGTCAAGACATTCTCTTTTTAAATTGTCCAGTATACCAGAGCGACAAAATTGCCAGGTGGTTCCATTGTCTCTTGAGTCAAATTGTCTGTTAGTAGAATCATATTAAAATTCGTTGCATAATTTAACAGATTAAGGCGTTAAACGATTTTATATTATACTATTTAGATAAAATATACTTCTAGTCGAGTTTTTATTTAGCAGTGTAAGTAATAGCGTCGATACAAATTCATATAAACAATATGAATTTGTATCGACGCTATTAGATATAAACGTTTTTATATAAACTTTTCAATTCATTTATATACAAACTTTAACGAGGAAACTTCGAAACTTAATTAACCAGAAGTTATGAACTGCGAGCGAATAAAATCTGTACATACAATATGGCGAATTCTATAGAAATAGTTGGTTTTTAAAGTGAAAAAGAAAAAAAAAGTGTCCATGACCAGCTCAAATAAGCGAGGTCGAAGTGAGATTGTAATTAAGAAAGTTTATTCAGCACTATTTAATGAGACTGGATGAACGAAACTCATCTAATGAGACGCATTGTGTTAGACCAGTGAATGTTTTAGAGCGAAACGATTTTGAATATTTTTGTTTATTATTATGCTACTTTCTTTAATTAATGTTTGTTTTTATTAAATTTTAGTTTGGTCTCATATTAAAGTACCACGCCGTAGGTACCTACTCGCGGCTTCGCCCGCATGGATTATAGGATCATCATTAATTCATTATTTTCCATTTCCATACAAACTTTTCTCTTGAATGAATTCGTGTTTTTCTTATGTGTAGTTTAAAAGATTTAACAGCACACCGGAAGTGACTTTCATTTTTACCTAGGTACAATAAAATAGGTGAATTTCCATACAAATGTTATTAAAAAAACTCATTTATCAACTGGATGAAGAACGATTACTTGTAAATTGCGCAAATCTTTCATCGAATACCAACAACAGAGCGTCCCTTGCGTACCTACATATTTTATGTTGTCTTTTGTTTATCATCATTTGTCATAGAGGACCGTTGTCTTCTTCCTCCTGGCATTAATCCCGGCTATTGCCAGGGTCTGCCC
>JAEBDU010012743.1:39026-76590 GCA_016802625.1 Heliconius numata
GTTGTTATATGTTTTAGAAACTATACAATTAGTAATAATATTACGAAGTATCTATATCAAAATATTTAATACATTTGACTTGATTGGTCTTATAATTTTTTTTTGTAAATTTAGACCATTTTTAAATGTCATTAGTGAAACTTAATGCACTCTAAGTAAACCGGAGAAATTACTTTAATTTAAATATACTCCAAAATTTGGAATTCAGAGAATATATTTAAATTACTCATGTTAAGCCAGAGACATTTCAGCTCGTTATAGTAATTATATATTTGAATGCTCTTTGAAATACTTGAACTGTATATAACATCATGTAATAACATTTACATTTATGCTTGTATCCATACCTATATTATAAATTCGAAAGTAACTCTGTCTGTCTGTCTGTCTGCCTGTCTTTTACGCAATCAGGGCCAAACCGCTAATTTAATTGTGATAAAATACTCATATAGAGATACTTGACGGTCTCGGGATGAACATTGGATATTTTTTTTCCTCATATTTGTAATATTGTCGATATATACTAATATATTAAAATACTTATTAATTTGACATGCAATTTATTCTGCATTGTTAATAACAACCGTTGCTAGCAACGATTTGCAAAGTTTGTTGTTACAAAACGTCACCCAAAAAAATGAGCTTGCTTAACGAATCTCTATATTGAAAATTGAAAATAATTTCATTAATATATTTAATAAATAATCGTATAGTTCAAGCGGACGTAGCCACGTTCGGGTTCACTAGTAAAATGTATAAATATTTACACTTATCTTTTTGCAAGTAGCAACAGCATTTCAGTATGTGAGTGACACTTAAAATGTTGAAATGTCGCCGAGATACTTACGTTTTAAAAGTATATTTGACTGAATTTTATTTAAAGAATCAAGATTTTATCCTAAAACTGATTATGGAACATGTCAAGATTAAACGAGTAGCGATCAAGGCCCGGCTTCCCTACAGCTCTCAACCTCAAGTGCTGCTCGCACTGACCCTGAGTATAATTAGAAGATACTTGCTGATCGAACTTATGTTGGGCTTATTATTAATATCGTGGATAATATATACATAATATATTTTACTTTACTTATTTGGTACGAAGAGCTGAAGAAGCAGAATGCAGAATTGGGAAAGTTCAACAGTGGACGATCGATGGCTGTCGATGATGATGATGTTCCCACTCTTCGAGTAGGAATCGAATGCACAGATGCTGTTCCACTGCACCATGATGACTTCAAATTTAGTTAGCCAAATATATCCAATATCCAATTTGGGATCGAATAGTTCATAGTTCATACTATTGTAAATTATATTATTATGCTAACGAGTAAGTCATAATTTATTCAATGCAATATACGGCTTATTAGTTTATATTTTATTATAAGCGCTATTGAAATTATATATGGCCTATATTGTGACCTATATAATAGATATTTCTATATTTAGTCCTTATTGGTTTATTATCAGTTCATTTAAAAAATATATTGTTTTTAGATTATATATTTTGTGTGGTCTCTTGATAATTTAAGATGTTCAACAATTTAGTGTTCTTTCGGGGTTGATACTACTGAGAAAACTAAAAGCTTCATCATCATCTTCTTCATCACTATGTTCTATTAATACTTCTTTCTTTTTAGCTTGAGGCTGTATCCCGCATATAGTAGAAACCTAGTGTTAGGACACCCCGTTCCCTTTAATACACTTCTGTTTCCCACTTTCCGCAGAATTCTGGAGATATTGCGTTGACGAACTCAACGCCACAACTTTCTCAACCCACAAAAATGAGATAATATTAAAATTATTATTACATTTATTTTCTTCATTAAAAAATTAAAATTATATACAAATTTTATATGTAATTGATAATTTTTAAATAAACTTAAATGTTTTATAAAATGCACGTAAAATATAACGATTATAAAATATAGTTAAACTGTTTGATTTTGGTCAGACGTCGTTACAATATTTCTTCTTTTCATTATTTTATATTCAATTGGCCAAAATAACAAGCAAGGCAGGCAGCATAACGTCAGAGCATAAAAAGCTGGTATGTAGTCCTGATTGACGTCTTTTATTAAACCTGAAACAATTGAAACATAGATAAGCAAATATCCGTGGTCGGTCTGTCGGACACAGACTGTCAACGTGACGGGTGTGGGTTCGATCCCCATTCGGGGGATTGGTTATGTGTACAGTATATTACTGTAGAGAAATGTTAAAGTTCGCATAATGAACTGATATGTCAAGACTAGGTTTTACCTACTGCTTCGCCTTCGTAGTCAAATGGAAATAGCTGAGGGTTGTGGATGTGGTAGGTACCTACAGCCGTTGCATTAAATTGATAAAGAAGATCAAGATTCGAATATAATATTTAAGTTATATGATATATTTAGATGAAATAATGAATATTTAAATTTTATGCGATACCTTACTGTAGAACAATTATGAGCTACATTTGATACGAGTTTTTATGTGTAATTTAATATTGGAAGAGAATATGGACTTATATAAGCGACTTCTATATTTTTATTTATATTTTACAATATCTCCTTCCCAGCGTTAAAGGTCATAAGTTCGAATCAATATAAATAAAATATTTTATCACTCTAAAAGCGTACCCTATTTTTATAGGAAAATGAAATTATTTTAAACAAAAAACAATCCATAAAACTTTATAAAGTTGCATTAAAGTAAATCTGTGCACACGGCTGGTTTCACATATCAGTCTGAACGAGTACGTCTAGAACTGCTCCACTTCACCATGAATAAACACTTCAATCTTAAAATACATCGCGTAGAGCAATATGCGCTAGAAAATTGAATTTTTGAAAGAGCATGTTCTGCTGCTGAAAATAAATGTTTCATAAAAATATTGCGCTCTAAAGAAGGATTATACTCACTTTATTTTAAGAAGAATATCAAAGAGTTTATATACGCTTCCGTATGTTGTCAAATCCATACCTATATTATAAATTCGAAAGTAACTCTGTCTGTCTGTCTGTCTGTCTTTTACGCAATCAGGGCCAAACCGTTAATTAAATTGTGGTAAAATACTCATATAGAGATACTTGAGGGTCTCGGGATGAACATAGGATTTTTTTCTCATATTTGTTATATTTTTGATATATACCAATATATTAAAATACTTATTAATTTGACATGCAATTTATTCCGCCATATTAATAACAACCGTCGCTATGCGACCGTTGCTAAGAACCGATTTGCAAAGTTTGTTGTTAGAAAACGTCACCTAAAATGAGCTTCCTTAACGCATCTCTCTATTAAAAACTGAAAATAATTTTCTAATTTATTTTTGGAAAAATAATGTACAAGAGAATGTGATTTTAAACTTTTCTATATTATTATAATTTTTTGCATTCAGTAATTCGTCGACGGTCAACATTATAGTCTAATGTGACATTCGCCCCAAAAACCCAATGTGGTTTAATGAGAAAGGATTTTAATTTAAAAACTTTTCCCCCAAATATTTGTTTCAACTTTTCATTATAGTTTTAAGTACTTCTACAGCGGACCTGACGTTTAATTTTCCTAGTTCGTAGTTGGGTATTAAAATGTATGACGGTTGTGAAACGTATGAAATGTCATCAACATTTTAAATTTCAACTCTTAATGCAAAGGATATGTTATTTATTTCAACGGAAAAAATCTAATTTCAGTTTAGACATTAAATTCAGACATTACTGTGGACATCGTGCCGAACTATATTGACAAGGGATGCGGGTTTGATCTCCACTCGAGGGAGTGATTATATTTAAATTATTATTATTTTCCACCTACGATAGACAAAGCGTGGCGTTAACTTCCGCCACTATATTTATGACAGTTATATCTCCGGAGCCATTTAAAAATTTATATAAATTCTAAAATTTCTATTAAGACATTTAAATTTTATTAGATGACGAAACTTAACCGCATCTTGCCTAACTGCGGCCTAGACCGAAGAATATAAATTATAATATGAATGAGTAAGTACGGCATAAATTGCAAGTAATTAGTATTTTTTTTAAGTCCGTATTTATTATCCTTATAATATTTTTTTCACGTTAACTTTGTATTTAATGTAAACGGTTATGTAGAACTAAAATGCCTTTTAATTTTTACTATTACACTATATTTATACATATATTTTTACGTCTTTGAAATATAGCAGCCATGTTAAGTAGGTAGATAAGTACATCACATCTATTTGTATTATTAATTAATATATCTAAATCTAATTCTTATAATTAGCGATCGAAATGCGGCTTCGCCCGGTTAAATTTAACGTAAAATTATAAACAAATTATACAAAATCTTTACATAGATTGTAGTCTGGGTATCTTTATATAAAAGACTAGCGGACGTGCGCAGCTTCGCTTGCTTATTTAGGGGTGAATTCTAATAAACCACGAAGCATGTATTCATTGAAATATTTTTAAGATTTTACCATACAAACTTTCAACCCCTTATTTGCACCCTTAGGGGGTGAATTCTAAAAAACCATGAAACACATGTTCAATTAAATATTTTTAAGAGTCTAAATTTCAAATTTTATAATAATCGGTGGCGTTTTAAAGATTTTTCCATACAAACTTTCAACCCCTTATTTGCACCCTTAAGGGGAGAATTCTAGAAAACGATTAAACACGTGTTCAATTAAATACTTTTAAAAATCTAAATTTCCAATTTTATAAAAATCGGTGTCGATTTAATTTTTTTTCCATACAAACTTTCAACCCCTATTTCACCCCTTTAGGGTAAAAATTTTTCAAAATCCCTTCTTAGTGGATGTCCAGATTATGAAAGTAAACATCTGTCCAAATTTCACGTTTCTACGCACAGCGGTTACGGCTGTGCGTGCGTCTTACCTCAGTCAGTGAGGACAAGTCCTTTTATATATATAGATTACTGTAAAATTTCATCTAAATCCTAATAGTAGGATCGATATAAAAATGTAAATCTAGGCTTAGGTGTCGGGACTAGGTATTAGGTTAAGGGCATGACTACTATGATGGACGACGACCGAGCCACCAATAGATAGATAGGCGATTTAAAGGTACGTTTTCCAACTTACCAATAATTGGTGAAAAAACAACGTTAACAATCCCAGCAGCTAGCATAAACAGAGCGTAGGCTCCGGTGAAGTCTTGATGTGCGACGTGATTGGATATCACGACCGGACTCGAGACATGGAGCCACGCGCGCAGCACTCCCAGCACACTCGTAACCAACACCACACATGTGAATTGACGAACTTGTAATATTGCTGTAAATATATAAATTAATTAAGTAACAAGAGCATAAGGATCCGACTTAAAATACGACGGTTGTGGATTCGATATCCACTTGCAGGAGTGAAATAATTATTTTTTTAATTTAAGGCGCTAAAAAACGCGCGCTCGTAACGAGGCAAAGTGCTGTGGTAAGTTGCGCCACGCAACTCACCAAGCCTCGAGAATTCGGCGGAAATTGAGGAACGGAAGTGTCTTAATGGAAACCAAGTGTCTTATCAATAGATTCCCAGATTCCCTCTGCCTACCTTACTATGTGCGGGGCCTTACTATGTGCGGGGACTACCTTACTACTCCTCCGTTCCAGTATAATCATGTGCGTCTCGAATTAGACACAGGGTAACTTGATATCAGTGTCTCTCTCTCTGCATGGTTCTATTTTGTACATACATATTTATATAGATGGATATGGATAGAAACCACTAGGACAGGTTCAAATCCTGTTACATTTAGATTCTTCTAAGCTTATCAATTAATTAATGACACTAAAACATTATATCATAATAACTCATGATATCTTTCAGTAATATATGAGATAGACTATGAGACAAAAAAAGTTATTAATTCCTTGCATTTGAAATGTCATTATACCTACGTATATTATATAATTGATGATAAAAATTACCTATTCTGGCCACGAGAGTAAGGAATGTTGCAACATAAAAGAGTAATCTCGTGTTTATTGTAAAAAAACTAGTTATAAGAGCAAGACCGAAGCGACCTGTTACATCTGCTGCGGCGCTGACGGAAATACATGTTGTTACCAGATTCTGAAAAAAAAAATGTTTTAGAGGATCATGCTCAGTGTCTGAATGTCTCACTCATCACTTTAGAGGATTGTGTTTTCCTTCCAAATACGAAGCAAGGAACTGTCTCAAAACCCAATGTCTTGAATTCGGAAAGCAACGCACGTAGATTTGTTTATAAGCTTTTAAATAATAAGTATAAAGCTTTTAAATAATAATAAATATAATGATAAAAATACCGTATTATATCCATATTGAAACAAAAGCATCGGATGTAAAATGAAGAATATTAGATCTGAGAAATTAACGAAGCTCTGTCCAATGCAAATATTACAAAATACTGGATCTTTTAAAATTTTCAAATTCAATAGCTCCAAGATCTCGTTTCTGTAATAATAATGATTATAATTAAACTAGCTATTTATATGAGAAAATAATAAGAAACATTAACACATGGACAGTTATCGTACCGTAATGTATTCCTGCGCCTCGTACTAGAGATAGCTTCTTGCGTCCCATTATTTTTATTGTTGTCACTTAAAAGGTCAATAGTCTCTTGCTTATTAATATCGCTTGCTAGCTTGCCATCTACAACCACATCATAAATAAACACACTTATTTAGAAATACTACAATAATTTTAATTAAAATAGAATAAAAATACTTGCTGGTTTTTTTTTAGTTTCAAAACTTGTCTTCATTGCTAACATTCCAGGGAAAGTGTGCAGTGATATTGCACTTATTATCAACAAAGAAGCTCTAAATCCATAAAAAGATAACATCACCTTCACAAGCTGGGGGTACCAAATTAAAATGAATCCTTGTACTGCTTTTATCAAACTCATGGCTAGCGTTCTCTTTTTCTTAAAGTAATGATTTAGAGTTGAATAACAAACTGGTACCATCATTCCAAATCCAACTCCTTGGAATAATCCAAATGTCAAAGGCAATTGACTTGTATTTGATATAAATATTGTTGAGAACGATCCTATACTCATAAGTGATGCGCCTATTAATCCTCCTAATCTTAAAGGTAACCTTTTGGATATTATACTGAGAATTAAACCTGAAAAATACAATTTAATTAATTATACATAATAGCAATAAAAGGAGAGACCAGTCGTGGCGCAGAGGCACAAAGTGTAACTGTAGAACATGGTTGTGGGTTCGATTCCCACTCGAGGAGATGGAATATTTATTTACATCTTTATACAAGAATTAAAAATATGATTCTAGTTAATCCGTCTTGTAATTTAATCCGTTTATCTGTTGTTCGCATTTCATCCAAAATTTCCTGGACGGACTTTGATGAAACTTTTTGTAGTTATATAGTTATAACCCCTCGACAACATATAAATGTGGTATAACCTTCTGCAGTTAAGGTATTTATAAATACAGAATACAATTTAATTGAAGTTTATTATCACCCATACCCATAAAATATATTTAGGTACTTTATTTGATTTATATCTACGGCATAAATACTTGGCTTTGAAAAGGTTAACACAGATTTTTTTTCTCAATAATAATATTTCTATAAAATAAAAATTTTTTTATAAGTTAAAATTGGATAATAATGTATGGATAATTGCAATCATGTTTATTATTAATTATTCAAGATAATTAATTATAATACATACCTCCTATAGCTAACATAACAGCAAAGACACCATGTGCAGTGGTTAGAGATTTGGCACTGGAATGTGTATCCACAATGAAGTCTTTATAAATCAGTCCAAACGAATTGACGTGACCTATTCCTGCAACCTGGAATAAATTTAATGTAAATATATTTACCTGTTACAGTAAGTGATATTTTTAAATTAGATAAGTAGTTTTATGCTTATGAAAATAATATTGTAATATTTTCAAATTTAAAAAAAAATTATAGAGATAGAGTCTCGGGCAGGAGGCCTCTTAAACGTAAGTGTACGTTACCACATCTAGATATAGAAGGAACATACTGTACTACATTCTTTACTTTCGAAAATTTGATTGTTGATGTCGGAACTTCCCACTTTTCGCCGAATTTTTGAGGCGTTACCTTTTAAGTGGCAGAAGTGGAACTCAATGGACCTTTTGCCTTGGTGCCAGAGCGAAGAAATGAAAATATTAATAAATAATAATTCATTCCCCAAGTGGGGATCGAACCCACAACCGTCTCGTTACAGTCGCACTCTTGTGTCAAAATAATGAACAGTTTTAACATAGTAAATGATATGAGGCGTTGGTTGACTAACACATACGTAGATAATGTAATCAGTATCCATGCTAATATCAGTTAATACTTAATAACAATGTTTTCATACATTTATACGATATTCTCCATTGTGTACAAGCTCTCTCATTAATTCCTTTGTTGTTCAACAAATGAAGTTAAATTTAATTTTTATCTTTAATTGGTACCTACTGCTAACAACTGTCGTGGCCTTGTGACACAATTGGTACTATTTTGGTATTTTTTTATATTTTAAATAAAATAATATACGAATAAAATAACAATATGGATCTTCTATAATACTCTTATATAATCTTTTAAAAAACATTTCATTAACAGATTAAATTTGACGTTTTACCACCAAAAGTCACTCTATGAGGTTGGTACAAGAAAACAATATTATGTTTTCTTGTATACCATTAAACAACCATATATTTGAAAGATTGTTAGAGACTATTTGCTTTATTTTTCTTTTGTTGCCACATTAGAATTTATATTAAATATAACATGAACATTTTAACAATCATTTCTAGACAAAAGTGCAGCGGGCTGCACTTGGTTATTTATTAAATCTGGTAAAAAGACAAGTTCCCTCTACCTGCACTGCTTATATATAGCAGGGAAGGTAGATGTAACCTGAGAGACTAGGTTTAAGGTACTTCGTTCCTTATTCAGACATTTTCGTTCCCCACTTTCTACCTGGTCCGCTGGTGACCAGAGCGAGAAACGAAAACATTAAATTTGAGACAAATAATGCAGAGTGTTTTAACGATTGGTTCCATCCATCTATCGTAATCGTAAAAAACAAACAATAAAATACAATACAATACTCACAAACGTAATGATAGTGCCAAAACCAACGACATATCCCCATTTGTCTATATCCTTGCATTTTTCACTTTTACTTGCGTTAGTCCCCTCCATTATAAATATTTAAAACTTTTCGACGTGTTGTACAACGTTCTGCGACAGACAGACTAAAATAGGTACCGGAATTATTAGATAAAGGACTCCGTACATATGTATATAATGCAAGAATAGTGTACTCAGTGAGCGATAAAACTCCGTAGTTCGTCCGTGTTTGCAATATGACTGACACATGTGTAATATGGTATCAGCAATCTTTTGTTTACCATAATATATTTGGACTTATCTATTTAAATATGTCGTCTTCCTGGCATAAGGTAGTGACATCATTGTATTTATGTTGGGAACCTTTTGTCCGTGTACTATTCAAAGAAAAAATAAAAGATTTTTTTTAAGCGCCACGCACATAGCAAGGTAGGCAGAGGGTATTTAGTGTTAAGATAGTCAGTTCCTTATTTTCCGTCGAATTGGTAATATTAAAAATTTAATTTCTTTGAGTGGGAATCGAACCCACAGTCTGTCGCGTTTAAAGTCACACTTTGTGCCTCTGCACCATACTAGACTCATAAAAAAAGATAGCTATGCGAATTTATGCATTTAATACATTTACTTCATCTCAGCTACGCAATAGTAATTTAAATTTTAAATATGAATTAAAAATACATATAAAATGTTAAAACTTTTCCATTATTCCACACAATGGTCCAGGTTATCAGTGATTCAGGCTCTAGATTGAGAAACCTTTTCATGATACGCGCTGTTTCGAATTGTATCTTCCTTCTGCATTCGGTTCATGAGGCAGCAGCTAAGCCGAGCTGACCTTTTTAAGATGTGGGTCGCGGCTTTCCGCCATTAAGACGTTAACTGAAACATCCAATGTATGAAACGACGAATATCGGTACAACTGTAGTCGCATTGGCCTTAAATGGCACAGTAATCTCCTAAATCCATTATTATAAATAATTATTATTGTTACTGCTATAATTTACTTGACCAAGTATTACAATAATTAGGAATAACACAATTCAATAATAAATATTTCTTTTTGAAAATTTATCATTTCATATCATTAACTTTAATCCTGTCATAAAATAATATTTAAAGGAAAATTGTGTTTTTAATTTTATGTGTTTTGGTATCTCAAATTAGTATAAATATGTACCTAATATTAGATTATTTTAATACCCTCTTACGTCATTTGTCGACATTTTATTGTTTTTTATGAATAGTCATTGCTTCATATCAGAGTTGCTCTTTTAAATAGATAATTATTTATAAAGAAAACTTATTCTTATATATTGTTCATAATTTTCGAAATGTTCTATTAAAATATAAGGCCCTGTGGAATTATTATTTATTAATATTTTCATTTCTTCGCTCTGGCACCAAGGCAAAACAAGCAAGGCGGAAAGTTGGGAACGGAGTGTCTTAACGCTATGTTACCTTGCTAATACAGCTTGAAGCTGTTTTTTCTATTAAAATATCATATTCAGATTTTAGATAAATAATTTTAAGACATGATTTAAATAACATAACGAAAGTTCGAAATGCAGTACGCATAAAGATATCCTATCCTATCCTATATCTTATAAAACAAAGTCGCTTTTCGTGTCTGTCTGAACTTTCTAACTCTTCTTCTTCTAAACCACCCAACGGATTTTAATGCGGTTTTCACCATTAGGTCGAGTATTTCTCAGGGAAGGTTTATATATAGTTTATTATTTGTACATTTTTATGTAAATTAACATAAATACGATAAATGTGTATAAAGGCCTACCCGTTGAGACATTTTCGCGCATGCGCTGCTTTAATGGTAAATACTACATGAAAATATTGTAGTGGAGTATTGTTCCTCTTAAAAAGATCTACAAAAAAGTCCGCGACAGCATATTTTTATCTTTTAAGAATAACGTGTAGTGATCATATTTCTGTCTAAAGATAGTAATTTCAATATATTTTTTATTGTGAGGGATATTTTTCCATAATGGTATTAATCCTTATCCTTTAAAACACTTTATTAATTTTCTACGTTAAACGAAGATAAAATTTGCTTTTCACACTATTTCGAAATTGCGAATAGTATTAGAGAAAAACGCATTTAATTGTTGACACATCCCGCCGTTGACTCATCATCTGTGCCGACTCAAGTTTTACTTATCCCTTACTCTCAGCATATAAATAAGTATATTAGTTACGTTGCCCATTTAATAAAGATCAAAACTGTCTTTTACTGTTTTTTCATTTTAATAAGTACTTTAGAAGTTCTTACAATATCAAAACATCCTTGCTGCGAAACGCGCCCCGCGACGTTTTGCTTATACAAGCGCGTCATGAGCAGTCATCGGTGGTTCAGTGGTAAAATGCTCGCCACGCGGGCGGCCCCGGTTCGATTCCCGGCCGATGCATTCTATTTAATTTTCCTCACAGGCAGCCACGTAGTGCTTGCTTTTCATCAGGGACAGAATACCCTCTTCAGCATTAATCACAAGCTCGAAAAAAAACCCGCCTGCCTCTATAGCAACGAAGATTTAGATGGGTTTGCACGTATTGGATAATTGGAGTTGAATGTACTCGTATTATTTCAGCGCGATATATTTGGTTTCATATTTTTTGTAGTAGTTATTAGTAGGTAGGTATTTGTTTATAATTTCTTCCGTTTAGAAATAGTCATTTATCTATCTAAAAATAGTCATTTAAATATATTATAATAAGTACTTGAAAAGATTAGTAGCACAGATTTAAAATTACGGTACCTTCTAAAAAATCCTTGCTGTGTAAAACAATTGGAAAATCCTTATTGAAAACTACGAAACTACGAAAATGCGGGTTGCATTAGGGTATAATTAATTTTCACATTATCTTAATTGCTTTGCAAACATACATTATATGAATAATCCAGTAGTTAAAGCGGGCGAAGCCGCAAGAGGGTCGCTAGTTTAAAATAAAACAAACTTCGTCCACATCAAAAACTGATGTAAAATATCTTACACGTGTCATAATTAAAAAAAAACAGTAGATACTTGTAAAATTTTACAGAATCATGTCTGTAAACGTCATTGCAATCTTGTCAAGAAATGTCAACATGTCAACTTTTAAGCGACAGGCTAATGGCACCGGTTTAATGCCAATTAAACACTAATGAACGTCTCTAAGTACGACACGTTCGATATACAATAATAGATACTGTTTGATAACTCCATATCAAACAATGAATGAAGATTTTTTTCCAGTTTCACGCTGTATCCCGCATGTAGTAGGGTGGGCAGAGATACCTCAGTGTTAAAACATTCCAGTATTAACTTTCCGCCGAATTTTGGAGGTTATTTGGAGGTATTACGCGTTGAGGGGCGGAACTTGACGCCACGCTTTGCCTCGATGCCAGAGTGAAAAAATGAAAATATTAATTTTCCTTGAGTGGGAATCGAACCCACAACCAGTCGCGTTTAGAGTCACACCCTTGTGCCTCTGCGCCATGTCTGTTCTCAAGAAGATTTTTTCATAGACTTATTATTATAAATCTGCTCTTTTGTAAAGAAGATAAGAGTGCATTCAACTAGGAATATGTTTTGTCTAAGAATCTTTCTTTAATATCTGACTGTAGATTGTTATGTATTTTGCTAATTGCATTAAAAAAAGTAATGTAATAAAACATATTAACTTTTAAGTATAAAACATTTATCAGTAACATTTAGATATATATTAAGTTTAAAAACTGGTTTTAATTTTTATAATTTATATGGGATTTTCTTACCATATTTTTTGCCAATGCAAGATCTCATTTTT
Organism: Heliconius numata; assembly: GCA_016802625.1. Lineage (NCBI taxonomy): Eukaryota > Metazoa > Arthropoda > Insecta > Lepidoptera > Nymphalidae > Heliconius > Heliconius numata. The sequence goes on from JAEBDU010012743.1 coordinate 51,931, forward strand.
AATTTACATAACGATGGCAGGTCCCTTTTAACTGACTGAGTGTAACTGACCGTTGGCATATTTAATATGCACAATTAAACAGCTTACGGAGAAACGGAGAATGGTAGGGATAAACGAATAAAATATATTTTCTATTTATTTTCACACATAGCATGGTAGGCAGAGGAATCTGAGAACGTTAACTCATTCCGTTTCTAGTAAGATACTTCCGATCCCTACCTTCCACTGAATTCTATAGATTTTATTCATTCCCTCGAATGGGAACCGAATCCACAACCGTTGCTTCTACGCTTGTGTTTCTGCGCCATGACAGCCCTCTTTTATTAATTAATTATAAACTATAACTTAACAAGTATATCAACAGGTAAATATTTTATATTATTATTTTTGAAATAACGATTGGAGGCGAATAACCTTCTGTTTTTGGTCTGAGGAGATGGAAGTTACGTGAAGTTTGACATAAAAATTAAAATAAAAAATAATAAATAATTAGAATATTAATGTTAATTCTTCACTTCTTCTTTTTATAATATATTCAAACATGAACAATGAAAAATCCGATACATTCCGTTGCCCTCATTCCATTGTGATTGGCGCGGAAGCTGACGTAGCGCTTTATGAAGACAAAAGAAAAATGTCTAGATTTTTATATAAACAAGAATGTGTGATATTGACTAGTATTCATTTTATAACGATATACTAAACAGTATATCACTAAATTTGGGCACAATGAAGATCAAATTTAATATTACACTTAAGAAATCAATAGCGCTAGCTAAAAAAATTAATAGCGATACATAAGAAATTAATAGTGTTAGGATTTTTATAAGGTTTCACAGTGGCGCAGTAGGTTATTGTATGATTGTAAACGCCATAGTTGTGGGGTCGATTACCATTGGGGGAACAACTTATTTATTATTTTATATATGTGGTGTAGTGGGAGAATAATTTGATGGATTTTAATACTGGCTTAAAAATATAAAGATCATAATATTAACTTCAGATTTATTTTCGTTGAAAACAAAGGTGATCTTCACGGTTATATAAATAAATTGTAAAAAACTACATAACATAAACACATAATTATGTAAAAACACCGAAAAAAAAACTAAAATAATAACAAATATTCCAGCATTAACAGTTTTTATTTGCATTTATATCTTGAGAGATCATTTTAAAATTCTTAACAATAAGTTTATTATAAAAATGTGCAAGACATCTAAAATTGATATGAGTATTACGAATCTTGTATACATATTAAAATAATATAATGGATCATTAACGTATTTTACAATGGCACGTTCGCTTACATTTTTTATATCACAAGTGACCCCATAAATTAAGTCTATTATAATTAGAAATCCTAGATTTCTAAAAGGAATTAACTTCTTATTTGAATGTTTTTATAAAATTAACTAAAAGTAACATTAGTTATATTCAATAAGTAATGGAACACAATATTAGTCTTGTTTATTAACAATATGAACACATCATAGTTTAATTTAAGGGCCGTCAACAATATTGTTATCAAGAGCAACTAGCCATTAGCTCTAACATTATGAAAAATTGATATTCATTAATTACAGGCGTTTCTTTATTCTTAAATATAATAATTATACGCTGAAAATAAAATGATAAAAAAATATGTTTTTTTTTCTCGTTAACAATATATCATATTATTTTCATAACTTTAGAAATATAAAACCGCCGTATTGTAGAGCGGAAATAAAAATATTTTTTATAGAAATATTTTTCCAAATTGTCGCTGTTCTAATTGTTAAGTACAAAATAAAATTATAATGTTTTATAAAAACAACAAAAAAAAACAAGTCTCGGTCTTTTATTTGTTTTGTACGATATGAGTTATCCTCATTATGTAAACTAACGAATTCAACATAGCTTAACTTTCACTTTGCATATTATAATATTTAACATTTCTTTGGACGACACAATGATTTAGTTTGGATTGATAAAAATATTGTCTAAGACTATTAATAAATATGTTTTATATTAAATCTCGATTATTAACATTATTTACATCATCTTTGAGCACAATCCTTTCTTCGTTTAACGAACGTAATAACGGCTTCCACTGTCCACGGGACCACACAGCACATATTGCAAACAGCCAGCAGAACAAACGCAATGATGTAGCTGCCCGTATAATCTCTTAGGAAACCTGTAGAAAAGGTGAAATATGACTTGGAGAATAGAATATTTTGAGGATAAGAAGCAAATGCTAATAGATATATCGTAGTTTATGATAATAAATCAGATAATTTTCGTAATAATTTAATTGACACTTCATAAAATATACACTTTGTATTTAGTATCATGATTTTCCTTATATTATGAATATTTAAATTATACTGTCATGTATGATATTTATATTGTCATCATCGACATCAGTTTAAAACGGGTAACATGCTTTTCTTAGATCTAATACCCATTCATATGGAAAAAGTATATTTTCAGGACGAATGTGATTATAATTTGCCATAAAATTTTGCAAATAAATCATAAACTAATAATATTTAAAAAAAGATATACTATTATAGAATTAGAAGTTCTAGGTACAATGTTTTAATTCTTAAGTGAAATATTTCAAGAATTTTGAACTGTTCTTACTTTTCTCGACAAGAAAGTGTATTCGCGCTGTTTAATATTAATCGAGAAGTTGGTCTAAAGTCTTACAACTTTCTCTACTCTGCTCTTTACAAAGTTACTCAAATAATGCTCTACATTTATAAAACTTTTATCATAATTTTGATAAGTGTACGGCTACTGCTTTGCTTACCAGCCTTTTGCCGGCTTTATTCTCCACAAACAATATTATCGTTTTAAGGAGGTCTTCTTACAGCTGTTTACTTTTTTGGAGAATTTTAAAAAGGTTTTACAGAAAAAAAATGGAAAGTTATTGGTTACTACCAAAAGATCTAATGCGAAACAACATAACCACTTCGAAGTGTTTTTTTAAGCAAAAAATATTATAGTTCACTATTTATATAATTTAAACCTACTGCTTTCATTGACCATATTATTAAGATATATATAATCATTCACTAGCCTTGGCTCAATAGAAAAAGAGTATAAATACTAACTTTAACAATAATAATCATATACAATATAATACAATTTACTTACCAATCATTGGCCCAACACTCAAGCTGATAGCTCCAGCTAAGAGCATGTACAGTCCATAAGCGGGTGGATATCGCTCGATGGGCACGTGATCCGCCATAACTATGGGCTGGGCTATGTGAACTAACGATCGCAACGCTCCAAGAATTCCCGTTAGGATCAGCAACGGAAGATACGTTGTGAATTGAGAAAATACTGTAAATTAAAGAGATGTTAGGTGTTTTGTTATTTTACGTCAGATATAAAAAATTTGGCACAAAAAAATGATATTTATCGTCTTCAGCAGTAAATGTGCTAACTTTTCGGTTGTCTTGGATATGAATACTAAAAAAATGTTTGTTACATAGTTTGCAGCGTTAAGTTCCGCCATTTAACATGCAATGTCTCAAAAATTGGGCAGAAAATAGAAAATTTGAGTAAAAAGTGTAAAGCTACATAACCGCTACTACGTCACAGCTTTACCTATTTCATATTGATGATTAATTAAGTATATGCACCCTGATATTGATTATTGAAGCAACATAGTCAAGGTAATGCTTGTTGTATGGATGGTTATTGGAAATGTGAACCGAACGTATGTATGTCATAGGGAATTGTAAGATAATTAATATAATTATCTAAAAATATTGAAATACAATGAAAATATTCAAATTATTTAAATAAACTGAGTAATTAATATTATGTATGCAATATAATATTAAAATTAAGTAATTTTTTACATTAATATATTCTATACGCATTTTCTGTGATAAATAAACATGTCTCATTATTTATATAATTCAAATGAACCAATGCCGTGTGACAGAATGCAAGGAATGCGAGACAAGGGAAATAAAGCTACTTGCGTAGAAGTTTTTATCATTCAAAATCCCTTTTATCTTATAATTTAATTATTTAATTTTACTATAAATAATTATTTTCATAAAATAATGAATGACTTTATTTCAACTTTTTTTTATAATTTAGACGGAACAGACGGAACCTGGGAACCTAGTGTTAAGACACCTTTTTTCCCATTAAGAAATTTATATTTATACATTATGTGGATGTCTTACCTATCCTAAACAAGGCAGCCAATAAAGCTCCAGCGTAAAACATATATCTGCTATTCATTCTAAAGAATTGTCCTGAAACACCAAGTAATAACCTCGCTGACATATCTGTTGCGCCTCCAATGGCTATGATGTTTGCAATTTCAGACTGAAAAGAAATAATAATTTAGATTTCATATAAATTTCCCAGTGTATAATGACTGGTGACTATGTGGAATTAAAAATATTGTTTTTATTTATTGTTTAGTATTGGTTATTATAACGGCGAAAGAAATATATAATTATCTGTGAAAATTTAAACTGTCTAACGGTTCATGAGATACAGCCTGGTGACAGATGGATAGACGGACGAAGTTGAACGGACGGACAGCGGAGTCTTAGGAATGTGATCCCATATTACCCTTTGGGTACGGAACCCTAAAAATAAGCAAAAACTTACTATATACCGTAATACAAAAGATGATTTTACCTAAAATATTCCACCGTGTTCTAAGTAAAGGTTAGATTAAAAACGTTAAAGTAAACAAATTACATAGTTAAAGTATCAAGCCAAGTTGTAAGCTCGCTAAAGGCCTACTTTATTATTAAAAGGCCGTGGCAAGGTCGGCTCTTCATTAAACAGTTAGGACAAAAAGATTAACCTTAATATTTTAATAGTACACGTCGGTGTTGCCCTTTATTAATAAGTATATTTTTTTTAAAACTATGTATAAAGTCATAATTAATAATATGAAAGTACACATGTTTCTCTAAATATAAGTTTAATTTAAAAAAATATATATAACCAATACGTATTTTGAATTACGTTTTTGTTTCTAAGAACTGACACAATTATTATAAAGAATGCTGATCTCTTGTTATGGTGACAAGGGCATATATCTATTTAATAATAAAAAAATAAATTATGAATAGAGCATCTATTCGTTAATGTGTTAATGCGTCCGAAGATAGCTTACGTAGCTATTTTAGTTTAATTATGAAAATGTACGATAGAGACTTTAAACGCAATCTAGATCATCATTATAGAATAAGTTATAGTAATACGAGTTATAAGATTTAGTATTCATGTAAGTAATATTTAGAAAAAGTTTCAAATTTTATTTTAAATTATTTCCAATTATCGCGATAACTCCGAATCGAACCCACGACAACTGTGTTAACATTCAGATGCCACTTTGCCACATTTGGTCTCAATTTTTTTTCTTATAGGTATTTAACCGGGTAAGCCTTAAGTTATTTAAGCTTTTAGTTGCGAGATCGTTCAATCTTTTAGTCTTCATCTCTTCAATATGTTTCGGCGACGTCATAGAGACACACCGTCAATGAATTGTACTCACGTGCATATGCACGTGGCCTATCGAATAAAGTAATAAAAATATAAATATTTATAGGCTTATATAATTATCACAAGGCGGTTAAAATTACAACATGGCATTTAAAAATTTAAATTAGTTATTTTTTATTATAGTGTGTTGTATTTTTCTATCTAAGCCCTTTTACATCGATACCTAAGTTAAGGGCATATTATGAAATATGTAGCCCATAATTTTATTGCGACGGCCATCTTGAATTTGAATTTATACTAAATATACCGGTATTATTTTTATATTTGACGACGATATCGATTTAAATGACTAAAACCGTGTAAAAAACAACTCTTAGTACTATTCTAAAACATTGAGCATCTATTTTCTTAAAATAAAATTAATATACATATAATATATGTTCATATGTAATTAATCGAAAACAGAGGTCAAAGTAATCTGTTGTTATGTAATTGTGAGTGTTTCAATAACAGCCATAACTTTAATGATCTATTTGTATTATATGTAATTATTCTATAAATAATCATAATACAAAATGATACAATTAATTAGCAACAACAATCCGTTGGTTATCTTTTATGCGATAATGGGAAAATTATTTTATTTAAGTAATGAAATGTAAGATAGTTTTATATAAAATTTTAATAAGACAACGTAAGAAACGTAATGAATGTATAATTAAGGACCTCGTAGAGCAGGGGCACAAGCGTGCGATGGTAAACGCGATGGTTGTGAGTTCGATTCAATCTCTGGTAGATACAACTACAACACACGCCGTTGAGCTCTGCCACTCAACACGCAATGCGTCGAGCATTCGGTGGAAAGTGTGTTAATGGGAACGGAATGTCTTAACAATAGGTTCCAAGATTTCACGCTGCATCCCGCATATAGCAAGTTAGGCAGAGGGAACCTAGTGTTAAGTATCTTACGCTGTTTTCCACTTTCTGCTGTATTTTGAGGCATTGCTTATTGGGTGGTGGAACTCAACACAGCGAGTTTGTCTTGTTAACAGAGCAAAGAAAATATTAATTAACATAGCAAAGAAAATAGTAATTAATTCCTCCGAGTGGGGATTGAACCCACAACCACCACGATTACAGTCACATGCATGTGTCACTGCGCCACTGTATGAAGATTTATTTATTCCGACCCTACATGAAGATGTAGTGTAATTGATCTAAAGTCAATGATCTGAATGATCTAGTGTCAACGACAGTTAAACCTATAACGCTGATAACTGGTCTAACCGCAAAGTTACGGTTAGTCTCATTAGATGGGCTGTCATAGTTAGATAACTTGATAGTACATCCTTTGCCAGGTTTATCAGGATAGATTGAAATACAATTTCTATTCAAATAATAAAGAAAATAATAAAAAAAAATCATGTAAAGACAAATAACCTGACTATACTTAAAAACTAAAAGATAAGCCCAATGTATACTGTATAAGTATACCATTGAAGCAGATAATACATTAACAAAACAAAAGTTCTTTACAAAATAGACAGATTTAACATGGCTCCTAAGGAAGATTAATTGATTGAAGATTGGGAAAAGAATGGGAAGAAGTTAAAATTTAGCATAAAAGCTATGCACCCACTCCTTTTACCTAGCTAAGGTAAAAGGAGTGGGTGCCTACACTCCTAGAGACCTGGAGACGATTTCTCGAAATTCGAAATTAAGAATTTAATTTTTCGGGCCATGATTAGTATTACTATAATTATACGTAATATTGCTATAGATGCTACTTAGAGCTTGCAATTTTTCGGTATGAATGCGAATAGAACCTACCTTAGACTCCTATATTTAGATAATTATAAAATCTCCTGTGAAACGTTTTTATCAAACATAACTTTAAAAAATGCAGTTACACGCTTTTTCACGCATATCACTGTAATTTTAAATGCCCAATATTTAAGGCATCGCGTGTTAATCTTTGTGTAAGAGCACAAATGAAAATACACATGTCCATATAAGTCCAAATCCAATGAACCCACCACCATCTCGTTCACGAGTCCACTGCGCGACCGCGGTTTCGTTATAGAAGACAAAATCTGATTATTTTATAATAATATCGGCTGACAAGCATTGAATAATATTACGCAATAGTTGAGTATTCCAACTCAATTTATTCTATATTGAGACAGTTATTATAAATTCCCTTGAGATCACTAAGTTAAGAACAATTTGGTATTTATATTATGAAATTTCAATGTTAATTTTAAAAAAAGGGCGTCATGTTTCTGGTATTGCGTAATATTAGGCAACGTTAACGGGTTGTCGATTCCATAGCAAGGTTATTAACCAGGCGGTATAGAGCTCTTCGTGCGTGTTCTAAAAGCGGTTCAACTAAATTTTTATTAGACGGCTAAAGGTTATGGTATTTATTTAATTAATAAATATGATTGGGGTTGCCATAAAATTATAAATAATTCAGCTCTAAAAATACACATTTTTTTATTGAACGACCGTGCTATTAACAGAATAATATATTGTTTTTGTACAGGTAAGCCTCTTATGTGTAGCATTACAGGAAGCTAACGCAAATATTGCATCTATATGTAGAAAAGTAATATAAAAATGTAATGGTCGAATTTAAATGTTCCTGTGTACAGGTTATACAAAACTTAATTAAACTAAAAGATTGTATCTTTTTATACTTTTGCTTATTTATTGAATTGTATAGAAATATGTGAATATGGAGATTAGTGATGGCGACAAAGCCAGTAAGACCATATTGGGGCCATAGTGGCGCAATGTTAGCCCGAAGCTTGTGGGTTCGATGCCCACTTGTAATAAAAACTTTGAATGCGGGCAGAATACAGCTAAGAAAAAAAGATCTGTCTATGTGGGAAGTAGAATTGTGTTGATTAAATAGCTAATAAAATCTGTATAAAAATAAAGATTATTACACTTACCTTACTCAAACCATTTTTATCTAAAAATAAAGGCTCCAGCGTGAAAAATGTCAAATCAGCAAAAAAGGTCAGCGCCATCCCAAATATGATATTATCGTAAACCAAATCTTTTAATAGCGTTAAATCCAAAAATTCGGCTACTGTTTGCCTAAAACAATAATAATTTATATTCCATCATATTTACTTTGTGGTGTAACTCAACGCCGCGATTTGTGCTACCAGAGCGAGGAAATGGAAATAATACATTCATATATACAGAAATGAAATATTTATTTAAATTTATATTTTCATTTCTTAGTGGAAGTGGAGAACGGAGTGTCTTAACACTGGGTACCCTCTGCCTACCCTGCAGTGTGCGGGATACAGCGTGAAGCTGGTTATTTTTTTATTTTTTATAAATAAACATCAGGGAATATGTTTTAACATTATAATATTATATTTAAAAAAAACAACTACTTTATTAAACATTACTTACCATTTCCCGTATTTATTTTTGACGATGGGCATTGGTTCTACAGCGATATTGCCAAAATTGCCTAAACTCGAAACAGATGCTGCTTTATACAAATTCTCTATATACACATTATCACTAGAATCGAAATTACTATCTGTTTTTCCATCGCTAGGAATTAGAACTACAGGAATACTAAGCCTCCTTGAATCTGTTAATTTTGGTATAAACAATAACCCTGAGTTCTTTTGACTATCTATATTTTTAGAATATAAATTCTGTACAGACTTCGTGTTCTGTTTTGTGATGTTTGACTTCATAAAATCGAACTGATTCTGATCGTCCTCGGTAGCTGGTGTCGGTGGGATAACTAAAAAGGAAATCAATACTTAAAATAAGACTTGTTTTAAGTATATACATAGAGCTATAATTTAGAGTACGAGTACAGGCCAAAGATTGTCTAATATACTTACGAACAATTTTTTCGCAGGATTTTATCCTTTTAACCATATGCCATTGTACTGGGTGCATGACTAGAGCGCCAAATATACTATGCGAGGAAATGGCACAAAGAATTGCTAAGGTCCCTCGAAAACCATATTCTGTTATTGTAAATTTTATGAACAAAGGATAAACCATTGTTATCAAGCCGATTGAGGCTTTGCAAAGACTCAAATAAAGTATTTTCTTCCTAGTAAAGAAGCTGTTGAAGCTAGTGTAAGATACGGGAATGAGTAAGCCCATCCCTAAGCCCTGTAGAAATCCATTGGTTATGATTAGTTGGGTCGTGGACGTAACGAAAATAGCTAGAAACGATGCCAATGTGTATATGAAAGCTCCAATTAGTCCAACTTGTCGCAATGACAGTTTCTTCAATACAATGTTTGATGAAAAGCCTGAAACAATGACATATTATTTAATACAAAAAGGAATAATGGACGGCATCGTGCTGAGTGCACATCGGCACAATGACCTCCATTGGGGCCAGTCGTGAAGCAGGGGTACAAACGTGTGACTGTAAACGTGACAGGTTGTGGATTCGATTCCTACTTGAGGGAATTGAATATTTTCATATTGTCGAGGCAAAGCGGAGTTGAGGTCGGCGGCTTCAAGTTTGCACATTCTGTACTGTTATGAGCTACATAGGATAGAGTAGAACAAATATATACAACTCGTATGTATGTATTATATAGGTTTTCTATAGCGCCTTCGTCATCATTATCATCATTCGAACTCCAATTTTAATTTAAAATATCCACCATATTTTCACTGCAGGTAACTAAAATCACTAACGGTGTATGGGCCGTTATTATGTATATTAATTACTGTATGTATTGATTATTCTATTGTATTTTTCTGTCTTTTAAGTATGAAAAAAATCTTTTGCGAATGTAACTTATTCCTGACATGCTATTAGTTAATGATATTTTATTTGAAATGTTATCCAGTTATGATAAGTGAGGCTCTTTTAATATGTTATATTTGAATTTTTATAGTCATAACGTAAATTTATTATATAAATTAACAAAGCCTTAGGCAGAAAAACCTTATTTAATAATATTTTAGTATATGTATATTTCTTACAAGCTTTTATTATAGTTTCACTGCTGTATTTATATGGGAGTAATTACTAAGAATTATATATAAGACATGATACAATCTAAGTATCTGAGGTGACTTTGACTGCAGATGCAGTGGGTGTATCTAATCAATTAACGTAATGAAATAATACGTATAAATTTTGACAGTGTAACCATTTCATGGCTTTGTTGTTTGTATAGCGAAATAAACAAGCCTTTAGCACTCGCGTCAGCCACCAAAGTTTTAGTAAACATTTTCATTTAAGATTATGAACTAAAATTGCTTTTTGAGTACAATATGGTAGATTTTAATAGATAAAAAATACATTATTTTCATAAATGTATAACATTATTTTCACCTATTTATATTTAAAGACGAATTGAGATTACTAAATACGTAATATTGCTAAGTCCACTAAAGGTAGAGAAGAATGTAACTTCGATTTAATTATTTCCATTTACATAAAAAAAAGGTTAGTAAGAAGAAAAAATATATACAAATTTTATCTATGTGTAAATAATAAAAATCATACAATAATATACTCGAGAAAGCAAGTTTTACGTCAACTAGTCGACTCCGAGACATAAAGTACAGTACTACTTACATGTAGTTAAGCAAAAAAAAAATATTCATAATAACATATAAGCAATATTTAAACGCTTTGACTTTATTTATGTAAAGTATATAATGAGTATAAATAATAACACAATAAACGGTTTTAGTATAATTATCTGGCTCCACGTTTTCATAGTAACTGGTAAATATGTGCAAGGCTGCTTTTAGGGTTCCGTAGCCGAATGACAAAAACGGAACCTTTATAATTTCATCGTGTCTGCCCGTCCGTTGGTCACTTTATTCCGAATATATGGAATTGCAGCAAAAAAAAATTTAACCATCAAACGTATACGTGTGGGGCGTCTATAGATAGGTCTATAAAACTGATGAAAGTCAAAAGATTCAAAAGATATTCCAAAGATTCCATTCAAAGTGCTAAAAAGTGTACTACTTTTACTAGGGTAAAAGAGTGTTAAAACTAGATCTAGACCAACTTGCGGGGATTGAACCCGCACCTAACTTACATTCAGACGCTGCTCTGCCATTACCCCATGATGGCTCAATGTAAAAAAATGCTCTACTAAATTATATAGCCAATAACTTCATAATATTATAAATTTTATAAAATAAATTAATGAAAGTACAACCCCGTTAACTGCAGGAGATAGATGTATTAAGTAAAATAAAATTAAAACAGTTAATTGCTGAATTAAAATTAAATAACTTTAAAATATTAAGCGGAGTGTGTCACATCATTAATTATTATACTGAATATTTTTTTAAATAACATTCTACTTATAACGGTTAATTAACTTGTTCGTGGACGTTGATTACATACTCTCTATATGTGAGTTTCTACTCCCCTTTAGTGGGCCACCGTCTTTAACGTATTATTGGTGACTATCTAGGGTAAGGGGAGTTGGAGATGAGCGTACTGCTTTCTCCTATTCCCTAGCCTACGACGACGGAGAGGGCCTGCATTTGCGCTGGACAGTTTTTACTCCCCTAGTCCAGGTACAATGGGTCCAGGTCAACACCATTTACGAAATTAATGTCACGTTAAAAAAGTAATATAGCATTCCTCTATAAATTAACTATCCAATACAAGAAGAATTTTAAAATTAGTACCAATGCTTCCTGAGATTAGTTCATTCGACCAAACAAACAGCTTAACTCACTCTTTATTATATTAGTATAGATTATAAACTGTAAATATATTCGTATATCAGACAAATATTATGAAATATATTTTATATAACAAATTTGTTGTTGCAGGTACTATCACTTACCGGCAATAGCGAGAGTTACTTGAAAAACGCCGTAAACAACTGTGACAGCGCCTGTACCAACACCCAGTTCGTTTAAGAAGTCGTTATATATAAACCCAAAGACGGGCTGATGGGCAGTGCCGGCTATCTGTAACAAAGAAAAATATGAATAGAAAAATATATTTGTTTTATATATATTTATTAAAATATATAAAACAAATCCTTTCCTTTTAAAATAAAGTATAAGGAGTAAATTGAATTCGTAAACATGAATGAGCGACTCACAGACCATATACATATATGTACATGTCGTCGGAAATTATTCCTACATATATACGTAGGTAATATAGGTATCGGTGATTATGGTATTACAAAAAACCCATTATTATAATCATGTGGATTAATTTTTTAGAGAGGCCGTCTGAAGCAGCGTCGTGGAGTCTGATTGTAAACCCGACGGTTGTGGATTCGATTTCCATTCGAGGGAACCATTTTATTTCCTAGCTATGGTCAGAACTGCCGCGATTGACTATACAATATCGCGAAAATTGGGCATATATTAATTCAAGCTTCATTGATTCTTGAAAAACTACGGAACTTACAGATAGTATACTGAGACAGGATATGTTAATTGTAGGCAATATAAAAATTAGACTAAGAAAAATAATTGGCCCTTATTAGAATAGCCTTCCGAGCCGGTGCGGTGGTAGCTTTATGTTCGTTTGACGATTTATGAGTCTGAATAGAAAATGTTTTGAATTTGCTTTTGAATTAGGTAGAATTTATTGTCACTTATATGACGTGATATATCTCCGTTTCTAATTTTACTATTTTTTTAAATAATATCTATAATTAGGTTTGATGTGGTGCGGTTTACAGTGTATGTAAAATTTGTATGGTATAATAGTACTAAATACTGATAAAAACCTACCCCTACGTTTAAAAGTTAGACCAAAAAATCATTTGTCATTCTTTGAATACAAAACATTTATTTCCGTTCAATAAAAACGGTCGCTATTCCGGACGAATCGTTACGAAATAAAAATTGCTTTTTTATTGAATGAATTGACCTCTTTGATAGCCGACGAAGGATGGTATTTATAAATGCCTGATATATAAATATTTATATCTGTAATATAATATGGGTGTATGCTTTCGTCTTTTGTAACCTTGAGCCTTTCTCGGTTATCATATTTTAATACAATAATATTTTTTATTATATATCTAGCACATAGTAGGGCAGGCAGTGGGAACCTGGACACCTAATGTTAAAACACTACATTCCCATTAAGACACTTCCGTTCTCCACTTTCCGCCGAATTCTGGAGGCAATGCGTGTTAAGTGGCGGAATTCAACGCCGCATGAGAGGCAACTCTTTGCCTCTTTACCAGAGCAAGGAAATGAAAAAGTAAAACATTTTGATTTCCTCCATTGGGAATTGAACCCACAACCTGTCGCGTTTATAGTTGCTCGCTTGTGCTCCTGCGATACGACTGGCCCTAATAATTTAATGTATAGATATAAAAGTTTTACAGAGGTTGAATTTAGTATTTCCGGTATCGTTGACATTTTTTATCCTAAACAAGCTCCATTATTTATGCAATCAGGGCAAAAAGTGGTGCAATTAGTATTTGTCTGGTTAAAAGAAAAAAACATTGTGTTTTCGGTATTTCCCATTCTAATTATTCAAAATGCAATAGCTTAAGTTATCGAGTATTAAAAGATCTGATATGGGCGAAAAGTTTGCTTATCACTAGGGTTTTTTGTCTAAGTACATATGAAAAATTATTTAAAAATAGTTTATATTTTACCAAAATCATTATGCTCTTATTAAACTGAGTATAAGTATTTTTTAACTAAAATTATTTTTATATATTTCAGTCGTTTCAAAATTTTTACATTTAAAGAGATAGAAATTAGATATTTGTGTAAAAGTAGTTTTTTATATAATTTTTAAAATAAAAATGTATTTGCTTACATGACCACGGATTAGACCTACTAAACTCTTTGAAACGTTGTGTATTAAAAAATATTATAGTAATATCCTGTTTAATAAAAATTTAAAGAATTGTCTAATAACTGATAGATATTAATACAAAAAAATATAAGAATATTATAACGTTAAAAATTACTCACTTTACTCAATTATTAATTTATAATGTACATATTTTTTATTTATTTTTTTATTTAAATAAAATAAATAATAAAAAATATTATAATATATTATAATTAAATATTCAGAATTTATTTAAAAATAGAAACAAAACAACATTTAAAACAAAAAATATTTTATATTTTGATATAATTTCTATTTATAATAATTTGAATTATATTGTTTTTATTATTTTTAAAGCTTTATATGTAAAAATTAACATATAATAATCACGTACACAGACAAATGGATGTACACATATAATTTTAATTTTATTCTAACAGTAAAATTTTTAAAGGTTCATTTAAAAAAATCTTTAATTTATATACAATCTAAAGTTACATATAAACTATTTATTATACGTGCATATCGTTGCATATTGTCATATGCACTCTAGTAATATGCTTATTGAGTGATATTCAATTATAACATGCTTACATTGTTATATAAAAAATAGGACATAAACTAGCAGCATGTTATGCGTTTATGCGTATTAAAATGTACGTGTTTCAAATGTATATTTGTTGTTGTTAGGTCAATTTATTAATATTAATAATATTTTTTATTTATATTAATAATAATTTTCTATTAATAGAAATAAGAAAAACATTATTTTACTGGATATATATAGTTAAAATATACTTAAGAATATTTCAAATTAAAAAAGAAAAATGACTTACAAATATAACAGATAGGCCCACACACACCAAATAGCCCCAGCCGCCTTCCGGGGGGACGAGTTCGTATTTCTTCTCATCACTATCACAGCTACTCAGACTACTTTTACCATGTGTACTCATTTTACCAAATGTTCTGGCGACAGACGAAAGCCTGAATAAAATTTAATTCTGCCTCTCTTTTATAAAACACCTTGGGTGGTAGTTTACACGTAAATAATCATATATCTGTTAGCATAGGGATTATACAATCTGTGAATCCTAGCATCGGTTTGTAAACAGTATGAACGGATTTTCCAAACGTACAACAACAATATGATAAAAGCAAGTCCCATTCACACCGCGCGATGACTTACGACTAACTAAACAAACTAAGCGTTTTTCTTCTCAAAGATTTACTTAATTGAGATCGATATTATAATATGGGAGCACGATCGCTTCCAAGCTACGACTGCGACAGTTTGTACGACACACGAACAAACGGTTCAAAAGCGGTTTTAATTATTTTCATTCATAAAAATTATGCGTTGGTTTACGCAATATAGGTACTTCTAAAACAATTATGTAGTAATTAGTAGGAACCGGTTATCTTTTTTTAAGACAGTTTTGTAAAAATGTTATGATTATTATATGCATATATGTAGATACATATATATTTCTTATGATATGATAGTCAATTTTTTTAGCTTCACGCTTCATCCCTAGATATGTAGGTAAGTCCTTCGCCTCGTCCTCTATCATCAACCTCTATACCTCCAGGCATCCTCATATTTTTTATGTGATCCAGTATCAAAGATACTCTATTTTCGAGGTCAACCGAGATCTCTGCCTCTCATGTCACTCACTCTAAATTTATAAATCCATTTGTCATTCTTTCGTCACTCATTCTCCAACGTGCAGAAATCACCTGACACGTTCTTCTTTATATTATCATAATTTCTGGTATACGTACTGATGCAATTTAGCTTAGAAACAATTAAAAATTATTCTTGAGACTTTCTTATCCTAAATTTAATAGCCTTGCTTATGGATAAATAAAAGTATGTGATTAATTCACTTTAATTCACTTCAGCGACAAAAAATAGTTATTTAAAAATATCTGTCAAAATTATATATATACACAATTTATCACGTGAAGAAACTTAGCAAGCGAGCAGAAAATACTCAGCTTAATTTTTACTTACTAACTATTAAATTGAGGCCATGGACGAGGCCAAGCGACTGACGCTGTCCCTGGGGCAACGTCAGTCGCTTCTAAGTCCTACATTGAATACGCAATTCGAGCGGAGAACGGAGAATAGACACTTACTATTCACTCTGTTTTATATTTTGTTAAGAGTGAAGATACGGAGGAAACTAATTTGTTTCTTTTGTAGTGTAGTTTTTAATAATCTTTGTAACAACACATCGACCATTTATTTGAAAAAAAATATAATTGTTCAGTAGTGGTTTATATATGGGAAATAATAAAACGTCACGTCAATAAACAGCGTCACGTTCTATTTATTTAATTCGAATGAATATGGCTTAATCAAACTGTCTCTTTATAAATGTTGGACATATTAAGTAAATATATTTGACCATATATAATTTACAAATAAATGCGTCATTAATCTATATATATAAAATCGAAAGGTCACTCACTCATCACGAAATCTCAGAAACTACAAGTGCTAGAAATCTAAAATTTTGGATAGGAGTTACTTATAGGACGTAGGTGCTCGCTAAGACGGGAATTTGCAATATTCAATTTCTAAGGGGTAGTTTTCGGGGTCGAAAGTTTGTATGAAATTTCGTTACTACAAATGCTAGGAGTCTCAAATTTTGCATGGACGTCACTTATAGGACGTAGGTACTCACGGAGACAGAAATTAATAATATAGTAGTTCACGCAGGCGAAGCCGCGGGCGGGCCGCTAGTTATCTATATATATAAAAGGACTTGTCCTCACTGACTGAGGTAAGACGCACGCACAGCTGTGACCGCTGTGCGTAGAAACGTGAAATTTGGGCAGATGTTTACTTTCGTAATCTGGACATCCACTAAGAAGGGATCTTAAAAAATTTTAACCCTAAAGGGGCGAAATAGTGGTTGAAAGTTTGTATGGAAAAAAAAATTAATCGACACCGATTTTTATAAAATTTAAAATTTTGATTTTTAAAAGTATTTAATTTAACACGTGTTTCATCGTTTTCTAGAATTCTCCCCCTAAGGGTACAAATAAGGGGTTGAAAGTTTGTATAGAATTTTTTTTAAATCGGCAACAATTTTTATAAAATTTGGAATTCAGACTCTTAAAAGTATTTAATTGAACACATGTTTCATATTTTCTTGAATTCTTCCCCTAAGGGTGCAAATAAGGGGTTGAAAGTTTGTATGGAAAAATCATTAAATCGCCACCGATTTTTATAAAATTTGAAATTTAGACTCTTAAAAATATTTCATTGAACACATGTTTCGTGGTTTTTTGGAATTCACCCCTAAATACGCAAGCGAAGCTGCGCGCGTCCGCTAGTTAACTATAATTGAAATGAGAATAAGCTATTGTTTATAGGTCCCAAAATAAAAGTTATGCAATAGAAAATAAAATTATTGTATACAGTGTTGCTAGTACTGTTTAACATAATATTCTAAATATACGCCTTTATTTATCAACCTGATGCGATTAATTCTAAAATAGATCGGTATTAATAGACACTAGTGTTTTCTCATAGCTATTAATATAATAAGTAGGTGTTTTTAAGTTTCAAGTTTGAAAGACAAAGCTATAAACAGATGGGCCGGCTCATGGCGGACGGGAGATCCTCTTTCATAATCTATCTTTCAAGTTTCACAACACAATTAATATTAATAAATCATATACTTTTGTTAATTGTTAATCGTTACAAAGTTAGTATATAAATCTCTCTTCATATATTTTAAGACTTGACATGTACTTCCAAAGGAGGAGGTCATGAATTTGACTATATGTTTTTTTACCCAGGAGCTGAAGTCTTCTCATGAATAGATCTTGGTGATTCTTGTTTTGTTTGATAGCACATATTACCCTGAAACTCAAAATTTATACTAGGCTGTTCCATTCTAAAAATATTGATAAAACAATTTTAAAACCAAGCTTATTCAACTTATGGTTTATAATTTGTATTTTGTATTGACAGACAGACAGACGGACGCACTTGATACAGTGATCTTATACAGGCACCTTTTTTCTTTAAAAATATGGAACCCTAAAAATAAACGTATTTACGATTTACTTTATGGTTGACGAATGTCTACCCTGTATAGGTAGGATGCGGGCGTAGCCGCGAGTGCGCCGATTGTTTCATAATAAAAACAAGTAAATCTTCAAGTAAGTACCCTTCAAGTATGTACTGCCAACAGTATTGCTTAACTTCAATAATTTGCTGTAGTAAAATTTGCGTAAACATAATCTTAAATCAAGAGATAATTTGTAGATAATAGTTTATCTTTCTCTAATTACGATAATGCTGTCTGTAAAGAATTTTTTAGATTTTATATTTTATTTAAATTCAATATAATTATTGCAATATACTCAAATTACAAATCTGAAAATTTCATCTGGTTGTATGCGCTAACCTCAGAAACTACTGAATTAAAAAAAATGAGTTTAGACAGTTCAGTTATTGATCCTATTAGGTACTTCATATTACTAAACGTTAATCGTTTTTATGTAACACCCTGTAGCTGCGGTCAGAGCTACCTACCGCACTTAGAACGTGTTATGTTTCCTACACAACTCCTAGTTAGCTTTGTCAATAATATAGTTTACTTGAAAAATAAACATTTTTTTATACTATAGTTTAAAATTTATCTGTTGAGGGCAGTTAGCATTTATTGTTTAATTTAAAGAAAACGTAGCATTTTTTACCTTCATGCTCTATCCCGCATATAGCAGGGCAGACAAAGGGAACCTAGGAACCTAGTGTTAAGACATTCCGTTCCCTGCTTTCCGTTGATTCCGCTTTCACAATTTACTTCTGTTTATGATATTAATTCTTTTATTAAATAAAAGTGTGACACATGGAATTTAATCAGTTTTATTATTTAGGTTTTATTGTATGGTTTTGATTAGATCTGCAGTTGCTAATGAATCATTGATCTCATAATATTTTACTTCCGCGAAAGATACTAAGGAAATGTACGCAAGGCATTTGTAGGGCACAATTTGTTGCTTAGATGATCAATGTAAAACAATTGAAGTTTTCCTCGACATCGTAACGTATAGGGGTTAATGCAGACTGTACTGAATTTAATCCACGTATAGAAGGAAGGCAGAGGCAACCTAGTGTTAAAATACTTAGTTCCCAACTTTCGAGACATTGTCGGTTGAGCGGCGGAGCTTAACGCCGCGTTTTGTCTTCTTACCGGTTGTTTTAAGTCAGAATCAAATTTATAGTCGCCGCGTTCTGTGACACAATGGCATTAATGTTACGTTTAAAATTTTCGAAAGTTTTTTTAAACAATATTGTTTCAGTTCATAAAAGACCTCTCTTTTTTCTTAACGTTCCAATCTAAAACTGTATGCTTTAGAAGAGTCACTTTAAAAAAGTTTGAATTCATAACCTATTAGCCACGACATTAGATTTAAAATTAAAATTTCAGAGAACAAATATACGTAATGTGGGGTTTTAGTTCTAACTTAGTCATAAAAGTATTGTATTTAAAAAAAATCCAAATAAGTTACTTTTCCACTTCTTCAAGTCTAAAGTTAAATTTCGAATACAAATAGTCTTCCAATTACAAAGTCAGGATCGCAGTTGGTTACTGAGCAACCGCAAGACTGTATCCATTTCAATGTAATTGAACTCGCTACTGTTTCTCCAACCATTATACTTATGTTATTTTATATTATAATTATGTTATACGTCAAGATAATTTTATCGGTGACGGTGGTGTGAAATCGTCTTTATTTCTCTCTCTCGTTTAATTAATGGAAATTAGTATAAATAAATAGAAATTATAATTAATCTTGAACTGTTTACTTTGTATTCAAAACAATTAGCCTTAGACTATGAAACATTCATTTTTCCTGCTGTAAACAATCGTAAAATAAGCAATAGTAAAATATGAAAATTGCTCACTGCCGATTATTACGAATTTTAACATAAAATTTACGGACAATGAAGAACAGGTCTTCAATTTCCGTAAATTTTTGGAGACAGTTTTCTTTGACGAGACTCTTTGTTTGATACTAACCTAAGCAGTATTACGTATTTTATTATTTATTAGTTGTTACGCATGCGTTATCATAGATTAATATTCTCTTTTCCTGATTGTCTATTCTATTTTAACTTCTTCTCTTCATTATCTAACATACAGGTATTCATGACTTTCGCGTGATATTTTAGTACCATCAGCATTAT
Source organism: Heliconius numata (assembly GCA_016802625.1). Lineage (NCBI taxonomy): Eukaryota > Metazoa > Arthropoda > Insecta > Lepidoptera > Nymphalidae > Heliconius > Heliconius numata. The sequence continues at coordinate 72,435 of JAEBDU010012743.1, forward strand.
GCTTCAGAAGGTCAATCCTAACACTCCCTTCTTTTCACTGACAGATCTTCTTCATCATATATCCTACGAATTTACACAATCCAACAGAGTATGGTCTTCTTTATACTTACTACTACATTTTTATTGAAACCTGCAATTCTGATGATAATGACTTTACTAGCAACATCTAGGTCGGTCACTTAATTTTTGATATTGCAGTAATTTTGAGTATTAATTTAGTTTATTAATAAAAAAACGAATGAACTCTTCAAACATAAATGTATGATGATTATTTAAGAGCTTTTTTGTAATAAACTTCTTTAAATTTTTAAGGTATAAATAAATAAATTAGCCTTACAATCGTTTCAATAAATATTTTATAATATAACTACTTTAAGACACTTAGCTCTAAACGTACACGTACAAGAATTTAAGCGTAATGTTACAGTCCGCTCGTGCCTGAAATTTTATTTGGACATCGTTCTCGAATAGAATTTTGTTACTTTAAGCCTAACCTCAATTGATCATGCCTAAGGGTCAGGTTAGGTTATTATAATTATTATATTTCAATTGTGGTAGAGTAATAGCAAAGTAATATTCTTTAATACATGCCAAGCAGGCAAAGAAAAGCTCATTGTGAGTTTTTATTTACCTGTTAAAATACATAATAATGTGATTACTATATGTTTTAGGGTTTTACCATTATTAATTTTCATAAAGAATTTGGTGAAGAGAAAAATCAATTTTTATGATAAGTGAAGTGATGTAAAGCTAGATAAGCGTAACCCACACCACCGCCTTTGTTTTGGTAAGTTAAAAATACGATATAACTCTTAAAATAAGAGCTGATAAGAATATCAATTCATATAATATTATTGGCAAAGGCAGCACGTGCCAAATACGTAATCTATCATTGCCATGTTTTTTGACATTATTCATTATCTTAGTAGTAGAGCTGTTTCTTGACATAATTCCTAAATAAAAATTGATTACAATGTTTCAAAATGTACATTCTTGATAACCGCTACGTTTTTATTGCTTGTTAAACTTTGAACTTCATTGAACTATATTTATCTTATAGATATTTTATAGTCTTTTAAATGAGGTCGCTTCGTGATAGAAAAAATATCAGGAAACAATAATATGTAATTGATATATACATATTTATTAAGAAAGAATAAAGCACAATAAATAACGGCGCTTAATTAAATATTATTCATTTCTCCATACAAATACAATACAAGATAGATAATTGTATCTATCTTGTATTGTATTGTATTAACTTTCTTTTGTTATTGTTTCTCTTGCATTGGCAAGAGAAACAATAACAAAAGAAAGTTCTAAAATAAAATTACAACGCTAGAACGTGATGCAGTCAGTATGTCTGTGAATTTATATTATTTAGTAACTTAGTGATGGGTAATAAAGTCTTATACGAGTATGTTAAATCTGCCTTTTGCTATTAGCATGTTTTTTACAGGCTCGTGCACTCAATAACGCATGGAGTAAACTTCAGCTCATATAAGTATTTTTGAGGAATGGGCGCATTTTGACGTTTTGTATATATATATATATATATATATGACGGCGCGTTGCTATGTATTAGTTTTAATTATAATTTCGCAATTATTATATTTCGATTTTAATTGATTTATGTAATGGATTATATTAGAATAATATTTAAAATGGAGCGGGTAACCCCGAATAGGGTAGTAGGTGTAGCCACGAATAATAGCAGACGTCATGAGTTGACAGCTATGGCGTGAGATGTTCACCAATTAACCTATTGGCTCCTAATCTATTGTAATTTTGTTAATCTTGTGAGATTTATTGTAAAATTGTTACGTAAACGAGTAATAAGACATTGTGGAATATAAGTGTGACTTTTATTTAAACATCTCTGTTGCTACAACGCCCACAAATGAATAGTGATAGCCAAGACCGCTTTGAGGCCCCTTCTGATGCTTCTACATCAGAAGTGGGATTACCAGCAACGAATAAGGAACAAAATACAGTACAGAGTGTTAAAATTTCACAAAATGTGAAAACTGTAAAAAATGTGAAGTTGAAAAATTATTTTTGACATGCAGAAACAAAATTTTACGGGAGCCATTGGTATTTGACATTAAGAAAAATTATGTTACCAAAGTTTAATTCTGATGCTGCAGACTACGACGCTCGCTCTTAGTGTGACATATGTTTACAAGAAAAACTTATTTATGGCATTGATTTGATAATTACAATGAGCAAGGTACCAAAAGAGTTAAGATAGAATTTGACAACTCCGAGATTGTGAGAGCAAAATCAAATAATAAGAATTTTTGGAAAGTATTAAAATTAAGTTAAGTATTCGTTACGATAAGATTATTGCCGATTCTATTTTTCCTAATTGTTTCAAAAAGTCCATAGTTCATCCTATTTATAAAAAGTGGTAATAAAGAGCAACTATAGACCCATTGCTATATTGGAACGTATAATAAATCGCCGACTCATTAAATATCTCGAAAAACAACAACCGAAAATCCCAGTGCCAGTATGGATTTCGATTGATGACTTGATCAACTTTGTAGTTGATTCAATTCATATAATTCAATTCATAATCGACACTGTAGCAATTCCCATATTGTTAGACAAATTTGAGAAAACTGGTGTAAGGGGTAACGAACACAAACTATTCGAAAGCTATTTTACGGATAGAATGCAATACACTAAAATAGAAGAATATACCAGCATAAACATTGCTATCAAATATGGCATTCCACAGGGAAGTATAATGGTACCAACATTATTTTTAATATTGAACTTACCTATAAACTTTGGGAAAATTGTGTCTTTTGCTGATGACACCGTTTTACTGGCAAAAGGAGAAACCTGGGATCAAGCCTTTTATAATGCTCAGGCACCTAAGGGATTGGCGTCATCAAGGCTTGCTCAATCTAGTTTTTCCCGGAATTAAATGGCCACAATTAAAAGATCTGTTCTCAGCTAGATTTGATACTGTTGATGTCCAGGTGGTCCAGGGAGGGACGACTGCTTTATCTGCGTATGCCGGGCGCAGCTTATTACACTGTTCAGAAATATTTATAGGATAAACATGTATGGAAATAATGTCTATTGAATGTCATGCAGAATAGCTGCCAGCTAAGATTATAACCAAATTAATGATGTTATAAATGATAACACACCTTGGGAATGAAATGCTCGCTCCAGTCTGTTTCAAAGAAAAAGAGGACATCCGATTGGTGAGAAGACTACTCCGACTATGAAAGTGAAAAAGCCACTAATAGAAACATCACAGAGATGCTATAACTGTGACAAGCAGGGTCACGTATCCAGTGATTGTTGTGGAAATAGTAGTTGTAATAGCAATTTCTTATTCACGTTGTGAGATTTCAGATACTACCTCATCTCGACAGTCAAAGGAAGCTGGCGTGCAGATGAAGGTGATTACTCCAGCTTGCTTCACGTGTGGTGAATGCGGCCACATCGCAATGCGCTGCATTAGTATGGATACCAAGGCAAGCGATGGTGGAATGTTTACTCCATTCAACTAGCCATGGATCAGTTCTTAGATGAATCTGGTGAGAAGTTTTCATTTTGTTTCGGCTCTGTTGCCGAATGCTCTTTAATAAAGTCAGCTCTGTCGAGATAGATAATAATAAATCATGGTAAGATGCACTACCTGACAAACAGGTAGCCATTAGCGCAGCTATTATGAGTAGGATAACCAGGGCGAGTCCTTTAGAATTGTTAGTAGTAAAGGTTCCTATGCCTCTAATCTTAATGTAGTTAGCCACGGATGAATTTGATTTGAATCTTATTATCGAGCAATCGACACGAGCAAAAGAAGCTAATGCTTCTTCTGAGAAGGTTTAGTTTGATAAACGTAAAGCAAAGTTAAAGAATTAAGTAGGTGATTATGTGCTGTAACCAAACCAAGCTTGCCCCAAAATTTTCAAGACTCTTAAAAGAGCCCGTAAGCCCGTAGTAATTGGCTTTCAATTCTAGTAGCACGAAGTAGTGCCGGAGATTGCAAGCAACGAAATAAAGTCAGAATGTGCCGATGACGGCCATGTTAAATAGTTACATACTCTTTTACCCTGTAGTAGCCTGTGTGGCTAAGACAAACAAACAAAGCTAAGACAAACAAAACAAACAAAAAAAAAAAAGCAAAAAA
>JAEBDU010012745.1:0-52271 GCA_016802625.1 Heliconius numata
TCATAAAGTGCTTCCAAATGTTGCTGAAATGTTGCTGATTATTTATTCCATAATTGGTTGTTCGAAAGAGCTTTACTGGCTGCCAAACACACTGATGTAAAAGAATTATATATAAATTTTCAAGATGGCATTCCTGGCAAAATAAGGACACATAAGTCAGTTGATATGGCAACTAATGAAGATGATGTCGTGAACTATCCACCGGAATTTTTAAACTCACTTGATTTGCCAGGATTGCCGCCTCACAGCCTTCAATTAAAGCTTGAATGTGTAGTTATAATGTTGCGAAATATTAACCAACTGAAACTTTGTAACGGCACACGATTAGTGATAAAAAAATAATGAATAACGTAATAGAAGCAATCATATTGAAAGGAAAGTATAAATGAGAAGACTTTTTGATGATGCGGGGCATCCCAATGATTTCGACTGACATACCATTCGAGCTTAAAAGACTACAGTTTCCAGTACGGCTTGCTTTCGTAATGACTATAAACAAATCCCAGGGGCAGTTATTAAGTGTTTGTGGTATTAATATAGAAAACTCATGTTTTTCGCATGATCTGTTGTATGTTGCCTGTTCCTGTGTTAGAAAACCATCTGCTCTGTTTGTTTACGCGCCAGATAACCAAGCAAAAAATAACGTGTACCATAAAGTACTACAATGAAAATGAAACTGAATTTAGAATAAGTAAAAATGAAATAAAATATAATTAGTAGGTATCATAATACGATATCGGAAATTGTTATTTTTATTATCATTTTTAATGAATATTATAAGAATTAAAAATGATTTAAGTTTTAATTTTTTTTATCTTACTAGCTGACCCGGTGTCGCGAATAGCAGAATACATATTAAAAAAAATCCACTGTTAGGCGATACGAAGTTCGCGGGTCTGCTAGTAATTTATAAGAATATAATAGTGAGATTAAAGAATATTAGAATATAAAAGAATATAATATAAAAGAAATACTCATGTTAAGGATAGACATGACAATTTTGATCTTTGTATAGATTTAGAGTAGAAATCGTAACTTCAAGGTTTTTCCCGTATAAGAAGTAGTCATGGGGAACCTAGTTTATTGTAATATACTCCATTCATCACATTTTCGAGACACCTTCCAGTTCATTTAACTGAGGAAAATGGACTGATGATAAAAGCGGGCAAAAAGGATAATCGTTCCCCCTAGTAGGCATCAAATCTACAACTATAGCGTTTGTATTTCGTTTTCGGAAAGAAACAAAACTGCGCTACGCGACGGCTTTGAATATATACTCGTATATACATTTAGAGATGGTGGACTTATATTATAATTCACAATGATTGCTTTCATAATAGAAGCGGTTCTTTTTATTTTAGGGTATATGAATGGGATTGTCTCAAATACGTGTATATGACATTACACCACCAACCTATTCTCACTTTTAAGATATTGTAAAAGACTCAATCATAGCTTGAAAACAGTCTTTTTGTATTGACAAATCATTTTTTATCCTTTTTTTAAAAAGTGTAATTATAAAATTTATCAATATTAAAATGTAAAAAAAGTTCTAGAAAGCTTTTTTTTAAAAAAGATTTAATTACTAAAATATTGAATTAAATACCCTTAGAATGTTATAAAATACCGTGAATTAGGTTCACAAAGGTTAAAACAAAAAATTAAGGCTGTACGCATACTGCGAAGGCTGTACATCATAATAAAGGTAGAACATCTGAGAGTAAAAGTAGGTCACGTTACCCCAAAAGTGGTTAACGAATGAATTACAGTAAAATGAACTTTGCCTATCTACTTAAAAGATACATTATCTAATTGCCGTCACTTTACAACCCGCATGTCTTCCTCTCGATGTGGAACCACTATGTATACTCGTGCTCTTTGGTTTTGACACTAAATTCTAAATTATTTATATCTATTAATTTATTATTTATTGTAATTAAAATTAATTTGAAGTATTTATATGAAAGTTTTAAATTAGGCGTGGGTTCGGTTCTTGTAGAATATGCAGCTCAATAGGTAGTGCCTCGAATTGGAGTAAACAGGAGAAAAACTTTGCAGTCATGCAAAATAGGCGTAAGGTCCCGTCGTAGAGTAATGAGACAAACTTAAAGTCACAGAAGAATATGTATATTAAAATTATCTATATCTGAAAGACTTCAGAGTAACTATTTAATCTAAAAAAATTATAGTATATTTTAATGTCTTTGTTTTATTAACAGACCGAGGAAATAAAAATAATTAATTCCTCCAAGAGGTAGTTGACCTAATAATAAAAATTGGGCAGAAACGTGTGAAACTGCTTTTCTATAAATAATTGTATCATAAGGCATAATCTAATCGAATAAATTGTAAAAATTACTAGTATTTCTCATTAATATATCTCCCAATTTTTAATTACATTTTACTCAACAAATGCAATTAATCATTGTTAACAATTTTCTTTGTTCACGCCAACTTACAAGTTTCATTTGTTACAACAAAACAAAACTTGTGTCGCTCATTGTACGTCCAGTACAAATATGTACCAATTAACACAAGCAATATAGAACCTTAAAGCTATTAAAATAATGGTTGTTATACTATAGAAATATTAACAATTAATGATTCAACTGATGCTATGAAATTAACAAAGCTTTTTGAACTTTGGACAATCTATTATGATTTCGTACTGCCATGACTTTACTTATTTTTGTATATACACATGAATTTTTACCATGAAATTTATTTTTTTAATTTTTTTAACCAAAATGTTTTTTTTTCTGACTATTTTTTACGTTTCTTTACAATAAAGTCTATTTACTTACTTTCACGCAGTATCCCGCATATGGCAGGATAAGCTCACGAAAACTTATTTTCTTACATTCCGCCCAATTTTGGCGATATTGCTTGTTGAGTTGCAGAACTCAACACAGCGCTTTAACTAACAGAGCGAGGAAATAAAAATAATTAAAATATAATTAATTGATCGAACCCACAACCGCCTCTTTTACATTCAGACCTGTGCTGGACTACACTACTAATCGAATTATTTAAAATAAGAAAGTTTAAATACTAATATAATTTTAAAAAAGCTTTTTTTTGCTCTGAAAAACAAACTGAAAGGAACCGGAACCGGAAGCAAAAAACAGTATTATTCAAAACGGTGCGTATTGAGAGAATCCTTTAACCACCGATAACGCAAACATTTTAACATTTTTAAATTTAAATATTTTTTCCTAGTTTTAAGATAAACATTTTTGAAGCATTGCGTATTTAGTGGCAGAACTCAACGCTGTGCTTTTGTATTGGTGACAGAGCGAAGAAATGAAAATAAATTAATAAATAATAATTCATTTCGATTGATTGAAGATATTACGTTTGGATTGGCGAAATTTCGTATTTCGTCTTCTTACCAGAGTGAGGAAGTAAAAATTTTTCATTACGCCGAGTGGTGGTTACAGTAAGACGCCGTGCCGTTCCGCCACAATAGCCTCAAATACCACATTTTATAGATATTCCATATAAAAACCACAAAAATATGAAACTCGTAAAACGTTTTTCCTTCATTATTTATTAAACAAAAGACTAAATCACTCAATTACAAACAACTACCTCAAAAACATTCCTCCAAAATCAAAACTTGACTGCAACACCGTACATACACCTCACTCAACCACCAAATACATTCACGCTAATATCACACTTATAAACAAAGAATAAATGCCGAATATTCCTTGTACATATATTTAGAAGTACTTTCAACACTGTACGTGCCCCTAGCCAGCTTGACGCGCGTCACTGTCCCCGCGCTCTCGCCACCGCCACGACGTGTCTACGCCACCAGCGCTGGTGGCAAAACTCGGTACTTTAAGAAGTTAAAGTGGATTTACTAAGGAAATACCTGAAGATAGTCGAGGAGCGATTTTTTCCGGGTAAGCTGTTGAAAATAATGATATTTTTTAAGTCAAAATTTGAAGGAAATCTATAATTTTAAGTTTAATTGCAGTTTTTAATATATTTTATTAAATACTTTGATGCAAACATATTTGTTGATATATATTGTAAATTATGAAATAATTTTAAAAAGTGTTTATTGGATTCTAATACAAAATTAGGTCACTCAAGTATTAAAGTATAAATAAAAGCTCTATAGAAAGCTTTAAGTTCCTACTTAAATATTTATATTGGATGAATACATTATATTTATGTGAAATTTGTTATATTATAATAATCTTAATCAATAAAATTAATTTCGTGTAAAATTAGGTCACTGCAAGGTGTTTGAATATGGAAAAGATAATAACAATTTTAGCAATAATCCATTTTTCATTCTATCTTTATATTTAAAAAATTAATAAGAATTTTGTACTACAATAATTTGTTTTAGATTTTTTTTATGATCTTCCACCCTAGGCTGAACAAAGTTCCTGTTTTATAATCGCTTAAACCTTTTTTATTATTATTTTTTATATCAGTTTAGTAATATGTACATAAATATAATTTAAAACATAAAACAATATTAATTTTAGCTACCATTTTATTTTTTTTAGTAAAATTTCAGCAAAAACAAATTCTTATCACAATTATTTAATATTGTTTCAATTACATCCACTTTTGATAAAAAGAAAATTATAAAAATCATGAATTCCTTTAAATATATAGAAAGAAGAGGCAAGGCGAACAATTAGGTTAGAACTAATGTACTAGGAGGGTTCGCCGTGTATATTTACACCTGCAAAGGGTAGGCTATTCTTACCAACGGGTTTCCATATCATTTTATTTAATTATTCATTATATTATAGACGTCGATTTGGTTCAGTCGTTTGTTAAGTGCGTAGTGATAGTGAGTTCAATCTTGATTTGCTTAGGCAAAGTGCGAATTTTAGTTTACTACTAATAAAAAAATTGTAAAGGAAAAAAACGGGACGTGTCACTAAATTCTTGTTCTTTAAGTAAAAGACGGAGTGATGTGTCACTAAATTCTTCCTGTTTAACCAGCAAGATGAAGTCGATGCGTAAAGGTACGTAGTATTTATAAAGGTGTTATCAGAATTGAATCGAACGAAAACGCTTCTACCGTAAGTTAAGTGACCACGCCTTCTTTAATATGTGTAGCATAGTAAAAGATATATAGATTTGTTATATTATAATATGTTTTAAATATTAGGTCATATATTTATTGAATTGTTACATTTGTCTAGAATTATCTCTACTTTTATATTCATACTAGAGATTCAAACGCGTGTACGTTCGCTAAATATACTATTTTTTAAAATAAAAAATGTGACCTATGTCCTTTTTAATACCATTAAGAATTATGAACAAAATTTCATGATAATCAGTTGAGTAGTTTTGGCGTGAAAGCGTAACTTATATTTACATTTATAATATTAGTATGAGGATTATATAGTATCTAAGCTCACTTTATTTTACATGTGCGTAAATGAAATAAAGAGAAATTTTAAATGAAACAAAACCGAATACTAGGTACATTTTAAAAAAAAAAATTATAGTATTATTTCCCACTTACAAAAAAAATACTAGTACTACAATATCTATTACTTTATATTGTCGGATTTTCTAATATATATTTACGGATACCAAAATAATCAATTGTAATAATTAATTAAAAAAAAGTAAATTTAAATAAATGCAATTAATCATAAAATACGTAAAAATTGCGAAAACTAAAGATCTTATGGAGTGAAAGATTTCTTAATGATTGAACATTTTAATTATTCGAAAGCGAAACTTAATGAATTATTCTTTACAATACTCGAAGCTCTTAAATAATTTTACTGTAGAGAGATCGTTATTGTTATTATGTAGATTTTTCTTTGCTCCACGTTGTATTATATGCACACAGCGTGGTAGGCAGATGCAACCTTCGAAACCTAGTGTTAAGACACTTTGTTCTCCATTAGGACCTGCGCCATGACCTTCAAATTCTCCATTTTCCAAATTGATTGTAAATATGTGCTAATTTCTTAGACTTTAAAATATTATGAAAATGATTGCGAATAGACGCAGTTATTTTGTACTTATATAATTTGAAAAATATATTTTTTCTCGGTTCGGAGAAGTTAATAAACATGTATTTATTTAATTTATCTTCTTTATTAATTTTTCCAATTTTTCCGTTTGTGCGTAAGATATAAAAGAAAATATGAGTGTGAAATACTTTATTTTCGAAATCGGTTAAATTTATTAACTTATATTTACAATGTACTTTATATATCTAAACATATAAAATATATAATATTATTATAACAATGCCAAATTCTGCGCAATGCCGCATAGTTTCTGCAGTACAACATTAATCGGCTCTGTTCTTACTACTTAGCTCTTCAAAGGAGGAATTAATTACTGAACTAACTGATACTCTGTCAATTACTTGAAAGCTGTATTGATTTTAGTAAAACTTTTGCTATATTTAGTCTTTGTTGTTAAGAGCAAATATTTAATATTGCTTATAGAATGTTAGGTTAGGCGAAATATTTGTTATACCTATCGCTAAGTCCTGTCCTCTTAAAATCGAAAGAAATGTAGGAAAAAAATAATTTTTACAAATTAATTTAGAAACTAAGATGTTTTTTTTACCTTTACGGTTTATCTTGTATATTGTAGAGTAAACAGAAAGAAATTAATGGTAATAATTACTTTAAATACACTGCGTGGTGAGAGAAAACTTTTGTAATATAGAATTAAATGTATTCAGGATATAATAAATACAGAAATATATATGAAGTAAAAGTACTAAATTGCTTTTCCAAAAAATATTACGAAAACTAAGCGCGTACAAAGTAATGCCAAAAATTTAAATGAACCAGCCATTTGTAAAGTTTATTGCCAAACAACCATTGTTCAGTCTGGGGAGTTAGAAATTGTGGCGATACGCACTTTTTTAAAATAAAACCAATATGGTGGGTGTGAAGTATGGTTATATTTTTCAACATATTGTTTTTTATACTATAGTTGGTAACTTGTGGGTTCTATCCCATTTGGGTTAATGATATATTTTCATTTCCCCATTTTAGCAGTAAAGTGCGGTATAGAGTACCGCAATGTCTCTAATTTAAAAGGTTAGTACAAAAGAAAGAGTGTTGGTTTTCTTTGTCTATTCAACTAAGTGGAAAAAGCGCGATACCTCATATCATGCGAAGTAGGGACATGTAACCTAATGATACTCCAATATCATTGATATTGTGTTCTCGAAAGTCAACTGAGGTCTCAGTCTGTATCTCTTACGACTTACTCTTGTGACATAAATCTTTTTCTCCATTTATCTTTTTTACCATTCTTTCGAAATCCAATTATTACCTACCATTCTGTGTACCTCTTTACTGTGGATTTTGGAATATGTTCCCAATGATCAACTTCTTTCTACTTCCCCTAACTCTCTTCCCACTCTCTCTTCCATTATCTACCATCACTGCTATCACCTATCCTCTCAAAATGGTTAAATACCAAATTTTTAAATTTGTATTTTAAATTTAAAACCCCTTATAACAGCAAAGTTACTTTCGCGACAGTTTTTATTATAAATTTCCCTTAAGGCGGGTAAAGATAAAATTCCTTTACGACACTCTCGAGGTTGAACTGAAACAACGTACACTAGACATGTCTACTAGAATTTATATTATTATTCTCTAGAATACTAGATTTCACTGCAAGTTACAATATTATTTCACTTTAAATTATAACTAGAAGTACTTAAATTATTTTAAAAAAAATATGTATGCAACTTCTTATCTATATACATATAGACAAAATTGCGCCGTTATTACAGAGTAACACGCACAGATATTTTTTTGTCTGTCTGTCTGTCTTTCACTTTGTTTGGGCTAACCGCGGAACAGCAGAAATGGGTTTCATGAGACTTTCCCTGAAAGAAATAGGTGACATAGGTGGAGGCTACCTTATACACCAGAATTTCCGCAGATCGAGATTTACGCGCTGGCTATGGTGTCGAGGAAAATCGCGGCGTTGAGTTCCGCCACTCAAAACTCAAAGCTGTGTTTTGAGTTACCAGAGCTGAAAAAATATTTCTTTTGATAAAATAATTGGAATAATACAATTAGAAATTGTTTATCTTCAAAGCTAGTCTCGAATAGCAGCTACTTTCCCAGACGTTTTGCTTTCAAACGGTAGTTTGGAAACATGTTTCAGTTTCAGTACTTGTGAATATGTACTCGTGCGTGGTCAGTGAAGTTAAGTAAAGTTTAGAGTGTGTTTAGCACCTTAGAAGAATAACTCAGTAGCATATAATTATAGAGATTGTTAGCAAATTTATGTAAAAGGGTAGATGTATGTGAAAAAAACTATAAAAGCAGTGCAATTGTATCAATCGGGGGCAGTTGCTTGTAGGCATGGCTCTGGCTGGAAGGTATCTACGAGCATGAAGGTTTGTTATTGAGTGATACATATCACTTATTGCAATTACGTACAAACTCTAACCGAATAATTTAGAAACATACAGACGATATGTGCTTTTAAAGAAAGTTAACCGCTTTTGATTTTAAATAACAATAATAAAGAGAATGAATACGCATAATTATTATGTATTTATTTAAACTATTTATTGGAAAAAAAACCTCACCTGGGATTATATTCGATGAAAAAAAAAAACAATTCTATGTATAAAGTTCATATTGCAACTTAATTGAACCCATCATCTCTTTATTATATCCAAAAATAGTCCTATTAACATACAAATATACATTAGAAACTAATTAATAGTCATTCAGGCGTACTCTGACATCGATCTTGTGATTTGATAGGCACTTATGTCGAAGTTTACTGTTGATTAAGTAATTGTATATTCTTGTTAATTGAGGAAAATGTTCCTTTTAGAATTACAATATTATTAGAGAAATATTGAAGGCTATATTTAGAAAGTTACAGGTGTTATAAATAGGTAACATACACTGAAGAAAAGTTAATCAAATCTTAATTTGCCTATACCAGCATCGATGACGGTTTTTAAGTACATAGGTTTATATATCTGTTTTTCTCACCTCCTCTGGGATAAAAAAGTGGAGCGTCTAAAGTATCATCATCTTTGATCTTCGTCATCATTTCCTGCCTTATGATGCCCACTGCCAGTCAAGCCTCCCAACGATCTCCACGACTGTGTCCTGGGCGGCAAGTATCCAGGCACATTAACATTTAATAATAAAAAAAAATATTAAATTATTAAAAGTATTCAAAAAAATCTTTATAAGTATTATAGTATAAATAAAATGTATTCCCAACAATTTCACGGCCCGATTTCGCATGGCGGGATATTTTCAATTGCCTGACCTATAAAGCACTAAGCTGTTATGACTACATAGAAACAAGTCGATACCCGCTAGCGAAAACTTTAAATATTTAATTTATAATTTAATAATTAATTTTGTTTAGTCTCACCGGTAAGATAGATGAAGTAGGCAAGAATTAAACACTCTAATGTTCAAAATTCAATATTTCCATTCCGTTTTCCATTTTCCGATCAATTTTCCAATATTATGTGTTGAGGATCCCAAAGGTTTTCGCTTACAAGAAATTAATATATTTAATTATTCCCTGAAGTGGGAATCGAAATTAAAATGTAGGTTTTTTAATGGTTTTACTAATGATAAATAAGTGGAATAAGCTTTACGCTAACATTTAAAGATAGTGATTGCGTCAAATAGTTGAAAATATCGATTTTTACAGTAGGATTAACACTATGACGTTCGTGCTACACTCCATAAGCACTTTTTTATCTATGAGATATAAATGTGACGCATTTATTGTAAATATCAATATTTGTCTATTCTGACGCCGTCGATTTCTATTCGGAGGACTTATTTATATTAATTTTCTGTATCTGGTAATAAGACTAATGCGAATGTCTCAAAATTGCACTGAATGTGGGGGACGTAGTGCCTTAGCAATATGTTTTCTCTGCCGACCCTGCATATGCAGTATACAGCGAGAAGTTTAAAAAAAAGCAAAATATGCTTAAATCTTATTTTATCAACTTCACACAGTAGCGTGAAAAACAAAATTAAGATTAAGATACTTCGCTCCCAAAAAAGACACTTATGACACTTTCCGCCAAATTGTAGTTGTAGAATTGATCCCCATTCTGGGGAATTAATTATTCTTACTTCCCCGCTTTAGAAAGACATACCGAGGTGTTAAACGCTACGCAGCACATAATATCTCTGAATCTAAAGCAACAGGAATCATAGTGTTAAGATACTCCGTGGCACATTTTCCTCCAAATTCTGCGTGTTGAGTGGCGTAACTACATTTCATTTCCTCGATTGTGGATCGAACCCACATCTGTCGCTTTTACAGTCACTCGTGTGGCATTGGGGCATATGCCATGAGGCTTCAAAAGAAAGAAAATAAGTTAAAAATATATTTATAATTTATATACCTTGTATATATAGCAAACATATTATAACTACATAAATAACATAAGCTCTAAGTCTTACAAATAATTTCCACAAAGTTGAACACGAACTGAAAAGGTCTTTTAAATCCTATTATAGAGTTTATTAACGTATTTATATATGGATATTTTTTATATTATTTTATTCTTTTAACCGACTACTGTAAGGAAGAGGTTATCAATCCGACTATTTTTTTATGTTTGTTATCTCAAAACTTTTGACTGGGTGAACCGATTTTGATGATTCTTTTTTTATGTAAAAGCTGGTACTTCCCATGGTCCCATTTTAATTTGGCCATTTCTAATAATGTTATCCATGAGAAAATTACATAATTCTTAAATTTGCTAAAGTATGTGCGCGACAAATGAGCAAAAAACTCAATAGTTTGATGATAGTTTGGGTTTATGGGATCCGGTAGAAGTCAAGAATTAAAAAATCTCTGATGTCGAGGTATAGCGTGGCGTTATATTTGCCACTTTTCGAACACACGCACACGAATGCGGTGAGAAGTGGGGAACAGAGTGTCTTAACACTAGGCTTCATCTACCTATTGTGCCACGCCTATATAATAATATGATTAGTAATTCAATGAAATTAAATAGCCAATTATCCACATTAGGTTTTAATATTTTTCATAATAATAAATTCTTATCGGCTTCAGGTTGACGTGACAACTTCGCGTGAGCTCAAAACTTACAGTCACTTAGCAAATGATTGGGGCTTTTTTTTGATTTCGTCGTTTCTACCTCATAATATATTAAACATATAATGTGAAGGAGAACTAGTATTTCTGTGAATTTTATGTAATTTCCAATTAAGGTTAAATAATTGTTACTAAATAGAATGCTGATATTTTTTTCAATCTTATCGTTTCTTCAATTTTATTTTTGATAAAAAAGATGAAATATTTACATTAAAATTAGCCAAATAAATTGCACAGATTTAATTCATATTATATTACGAATTTCCCGCACAAGGCAAGCAGGCATGGATAATTTAGTGTCAAGAAACTCTTTTCTCCGCTTTTCGTCTGAATTTGATACGTTGCGCTTGAATCTATAAAACATATACATTGTTTAATCTACACACACTATTTAAATTAAGATTTAGTAACACTTGTTTCGGATTTCTTTCAAGGGAGTGTTGCAATAATAAAATATTCATTTCACGAAGGCAGTAATCTCGTCTTTTTATTTGATCTAACTTCTCGCCTCTAGGAATATTTAACGCCTAACCTAAGAATTTTATGAAGCGCGCTATATTTTTTGTCTACTTTTTTATAATAAAATATATTTTATTCATGCTTTTTGTCATGAAGGTGTTGTATTGTGTATTTTTCTTTATAAAGTAGATGAGAAAATATTCTTTTAGTTATATATTTCTTACCTTTTATGTAGGCACGTTTTAACTTCTATCATATTACAGTGAACGAGTACTTTAGTTCCCATCAAAAACATAAATGTGAAATGAGAGCCAAGTTAAATGTACGTAATGGGTTGTTCTCGACTTTATCTATAAATAAAAGAATGGGAGATCTATGTGGGTGCCGAGTTCTGTGTTCACTCGGGGTAAAGTTCTAGCTCTATATTTGATAAGTCAATGCGAGTCATAGAAGATGTGTTTATACAGACGAAAAAAAGGGTTAAATATGAGCGCTTTTTTTGTTTTAAAAAATATTTTGCAGTCAGAAAATGCTTCTAAGTTCAATATTTTGAACTTATTAAAAAATACAGTGTGTGTATTTTTCATCAACATAATATGTATTATATGCAATTGTCATTATACAAATTTCTATATTAAAATCATTACATTACAATGAGGACCATGAAAATACAGCGAGGTTTATAACCGCAATATACTAAATAAATGTTCCTTTATAAATTAACAAATAGTTCCTTGAAGTTAGTGGTGGTTCAGGGGCTAAGTGTGCGATTTCCGAAATTGAATTTCGTCAATAAATACGAAATGCCTCCTGAATTCAGCGAATTTTTTTATGGGAACGGAAAATCTTATACCTCTGGCTATCCTATATATACAACGTGAAGCTAAAAAAAATAACAGTTTTATTGGAATTTATTTTAAATTTACCTGTGGTTGATACATTGACAGCCAACAGCGTTGAGTGACAGTTGACAGCCTTAACATTTTAGTATTGGGTTAATTTATATACAATTTGGACGCTCAAACTGTCACAAATTAAGAACTGAAAACTGAACCATTTACAATTTTACTGTGTATGCAAATTAGTGCTATAAGGCATAAAATGATTTTTTTTCAATCAATCGACGTGAGCATCATGTACTATGTTAAAACCTCTTTTAAAAAATATTTTTAATAGGTGAACTGTATACATACCTATACTATGATAAAAATAGATTTCTAACACCAAAATAGATTTCATAATAAAATGACACTGTTATTATTATTGAAAACCACGTCGTTATAGACTCCATTAACGAAATTAACCTGCTAGCGGACGTGTGTGCCTAAAGTAAATAAATTATTAATGAACGTGCCGCCATCAATATTTGATTGCCTTATAAAGTTCAGCGATTGGGTGTAACAAAACACGTTATATTGGAAAAATCTGGCTCGAAGGACCATAACTTACTGTTTAACACTTATTCTGATGTAATGATTTTGTATACAGATTTATATGAATGAAATAATTTTATTTATATTTTTGTTGATAGATTTTAAATTAAAGTAACAATTAAAAACATTTGTATTTATATTAAACAAGAAAGAACAAAGTGATGAGTCACTCCATATTCCTCTATTGTTATATAGTTTTTAGTATATTAAGTTGCGCTACTCAACCGGAAATATCTCGAATAGAGGCTGAAAATGGAGAATGAAGTGTCTTGAAATTAGGTGTCTACCAAAAGTACAAATCTCATATTATTACAACAACTATACTAAAAATAACTTTGCTCTCAAAATAGAAACGTTATTGGCGGAGAAATAAATTATTTATAAACGTACCACCATCAATATTTGACACCCTTTTACATAAAGCGTGTTGGTGACGTGTTGATTGATCATGTGATTGGGGACAGACGAGGGGTTTTTTTACCTTTTATTTTAGTTTGAGGGGTTTTTTTACCTTTTATTTTAGTTTTAGACGTACCTATGATTAAATACGTCGATTTTGGCTTCATATCTTATATATGTAATTTAGGTTAAATATAATATAAATTTACTTTTTTTTGTATTTACTTGTATCCCAATTTAAGTACATTATTTTTTTATGAAGACTTTCGCATGTCGAATGTTTAAAATAGTCAGTGAGGATTTAAGCTACCTGTAACAAAAATGGCATTAATTAATTTACCTTTTTTCGACGGGAACAAATCTATAACCATCTATAATCTATTGCACTGTGCACAGACGGCCTGTTGATAAATTATAAAATTTAATACAAAAAGAACACAGACAATTTTATTCATATTGTACCTAGATTGTATATTGTAAAAAGATTCGTGTCAATTTAAAGTAATTCTCTGTGATATATGCATATGGATACGTCGACGATACTGTAGGCGAGGTGCCAAAAACTGAAATGAAAAGTCACTCAATTTAAGCTACCATGTTAAGTTTTCACAGCAAAAATCATTTTTGGGTCTACTTACTTTTTGGCAACGTGACTATGATGATGAAATTGGATCATGGTTAGTTAACTATGCGAGGATGCTATAGGTTCAATTCTGCGCGACCTTGGGTTCCGCCACCCAACACGCCAATGTCCATAAAATAAGTTGTAAGCAACAGAGTGTCTTAGCACTAACCCCCCTACCCCGTTAAAGCTAAAGATGTAAATATTATTTGTTATGGCAGTATATAAAACAGAGTCTATCATCGTTAAAACAAATTACGCCATAAATCGTCTGAATTGGTAAGAAGTGTTAATATTTTATTTGAATTTTGGCAATACTAGACAATTTTATTGCTGTTATAACAAATATCCAACAACAAATAAATATAAATTTCTTTTATTTATTACAAAAAACGCTTTTTTGTAAGAACGGGAGAGGTGTACGAGTATATTAGGATATGTTTTTTTACTTGTTTATATTGTGCGCGGGGAATAGGTAATCCACACTCTCTTTGTTTAATAGAATCCTAATTAGAATTATGAATTAGATCAATAAAAAATATTAATAAACAGTATTTGTCACATTCCACATTCTTGAGACTAAACTATAGCTATTGTCATTATCTATATATTTGTTTTACTCGAGTAATATTAAACTTTAGCATACTATACTTTAGCATAATAAAAAAAGCGTGACCTATTCTTTACAGTATTGAAGGTATTTTCTATATACGTCAAGTAAATGTACAATCATTTATACAAGCTTTTTGTATTTAACTTGCCGTGTATGTGAGATACAACCACTTTTCAGTGTCTAATTGAGCTGAAATTTGGATTACGAGTTAAGTTTAATGATAATAAAATTATATATAATCTATATTGTTATTAATCCAAAATGGCTGCCGTAACAAAATGGCTGATTACAAATTTTTGTACAAACCATCTAATATGAGTATCAAATGAAAGGGCTTGATTTATAAAATAATATGAAAAAATCTAGAAAACTTGTTTTTAAAAATTTTCTTAAAAATTATTAATTTATTTCTTTAAACAAGGAAATATATTAAATTCCATACAAGGTAAAACCGACTCAAGCAGAGTAAAAGAAATTAAGCATGTAGGTTCTTTGAGTTCTGTATTTTTCCCGAGATTTCTCCGGAATAGGATTTTACTTTTTAAAGTAAGTATATACAAAACAAAGTAGCGGGAGCCATCTTGTACTATAGAATAATATATAGTCTAACTTCATTGACAAGATGATAATGAGTAAAGTTAGACTTATAACAGTAATGCCTATTCTATTACGCAGCGAATTCCTTTAAACAAAGAAGATTTTAGTAAAACTTTAGAAGTTGAGATAAATGGGTGTTAGGAAAATTATGTTTAGAATTCCTTTTTCATTTACTTATTTTTTTTTGTTTCACCATGTATCCAGCGCATAGCTCTTGGTAGGCAGAAGAAACGTAGTGTCAAGACATTCTGTTCCCTACGTACCACTTATTTTTTTGAGACAATATTGCGATTTGTTAACAGACCGAGGAAGTAATTCCCCCAAGTAGGAATCGAACCCACAACAGTTGTGTGTATACTGTATCGCTGCGTCATGAAGGCTCCAAAACACATTAAATCCAATTTTTCAATTTAAATTCAATTTCTTACTTACTTAATTATAAAATTATGAAGAATGATATAAAATTGTTTTACCATTATTAAATTTATCAAAATTTTCTTTTTTTTGCATTTGTAGTAGCTTTAAATATGATGGAACTCGACTTTTTTTAATTACCTACTAGGAGTCAAGAAAGTCAAATATACGCTATAAGTTGATTAAAATAGTATCATTTAAATCAGTGAGAAATTACGAATCAAAAGTACTTAATATTCTATTTTATTAGAAAACCAATACAAACTTGTTCTACACTCTTTTACTACAAAGAAATTAGTTTTTTTTTATAAACACGTTCAAACACAGTAAAATTGCCAGTCACCAGCCATTTCAGTGAATTATCTTCACACAAAATGGCCTTTAATGGCCGCCTACTTTGAGTTAGATTAAAAGTTTGCCGTAGTTGTAACGTAGATCGTAAATCACGTATTAGGTCAGGTTCCTTTTTGGAGGCAGATTACAAATAATCTTTGTTTCTTACTAGAGTTTTTTAAGCTATACTATATATTTTAGTAAATATACAAAAAAACCATATGCATTTCACATGCCGAATATTAAAACGTGATATACGATTATTGCGGTACTTCCGGTACAATTGCTACTGTCATCTACATGTGATCCCTATGGAGGATGAAATTTTATTTCGCCCAATTTTTTTTGATGCTATTCAGTTATATTATTGTTGTTATTGTTTGTATTAACATTGCGTGTTGAATGGCGGAACTCAACGCCGCGACACATATAATATTTGATACTAAAAATAACATTGCAAAATAATAAAAACTTAAACATTTTTCATACTCTAACCCATTTTAATAATATAATACGTATTCAAAATTGAAAGGGATGTAAAAGGCTTTGTGCGATATGAAGGAAAATCCTGTGTAGATTTGAATCAACGTGAATAGAACATTTATGCTATTGTAATTTCGCGAACATTGCTTTAGATAAAATATATATATATGTTAGTATGTGGAAGAAGGGTCAATGATGATATTAATGGTAAAGAGATTAAGAGTAATCTGTTTTTTGAATATGGTCTTATTCGCTTTATCTATTTTAGGAAAAAAGATAAAGATATTTTGAGCTCCTTTTTGTATCCCCAAACATTATATTAGCTAGTTACAATTTTCAAACACACCACGACCAATAATAACTAAGCTAAATTATTATTATTAAACATTTATATGAAATTGTGCTTAGTGCTAACAGTCAAGAACATACTCGTAGGAAGGAAGTGGTTGATGCTGTACTGGGATGTCTAGTGTAATTATTACTATGCTATGAGTACATTTATCTTAATTTATAGGAAATGGACGTTAATTAGTATATGCATAACCCACGTTTATAGAGTAATTTAAATACATTTCATATAGCACATAATCATAACGGTAACGCGGTGTTGAGTTACGCCAGTTTCGCATCAATGCCTCGATAATTCGGAGAATGAAAGTGTCTTAACAGGAACAAAGTTGATCAGCTTCTCTCCACCTACCCTGCTATGTGCGGGAGATACAATGTAAGCTTATAGCTTAAAAAACTTTTCACAATTATTGTACTAATTTTCACCTTTATTTACCCTTTTACGGTTGTTACCAAAACGGGGAAATAATATAAATAATGTTAATATACTTAATTGATCTTTCGGGTGGTGAGCGAATCCACAACCAAGATCTATGTAATACACATACATATCTCTTATGAATACTTTTGTTTACTAAAATACATGTATAATTTTTTTTATCAAAAAAATGTTAATAATAATGATAAGCAATGATTTACGACTTGTTTTCATTGTATACGGAAAAGGTATATCACTCCACCTTTGTCTCGGCCTCGACATCAAAACCCAAATTTCACCCTCCCTTACGGATAAAGCGTTCTACTAACACAGCCTTACCCTTATTCAGTACACGTTTTTACTACAGTGAGTATAGTTAAGGTATAGTTAGTGATCATCTTTCCTTTATATGAATTGTTTTTGTTTTTTTATCCTTTTTTTTATCCTTTTAGAGTAGTAATGTTAATTTATTTGTTTTGATATTTCTTAATGTTTGCTTAGATTATGAACTTAATGTTTGCTTAGATTATGAATATTATTATATTATTATGTATATGAATTACTTTAATAATAGTCCACTTAGAAGGCTGTAGGGTATATTAAATTACGTATCGCCAAATTGAAAAAAAATCTATTTTAAATACAA
This sequence comes from Heliconius numata, assembly GCA_016802625.1. Taxonomy (NCBI): domain Eukaryota; kingdom Metazoa; phylum Arthropoda; class Insecta; order Lepidoptera; family Nymphalidae; genus Heliconius; species Heliconius numata. Next base: position 17,875 of record JAEBDU010012745.1, read on the forward strand.
CTAAAACGTGTTTAACCTAGTATCCAGACATTCCACTCTTCACTAGATATTATACAGGTTGAATGGCGGAACTCAACGCTGCGTTTTATCAATCAGAACAAAAATAAAAGGGTTCTAAAAGTAAATATAAACTCAGTACCATTATGTACAAAATAGTATATGTATGGCAATTGTATCATGACGATGTAATTTCAAGTCCAACCAATATGAAATCGATTGTCCATATTGCACGTGTTCCAATAAATAGATTGGATTCCTAAACGGCGGCGATAAATCAATGAATCGTTGACGTGATTCATCAAACAGTTATTGTCACGGCTAGCGAGCACGCCAATTGAGCATTTCTATGTAATAATTATGTTCAATTAGGAATAGTAGAATATATTGAAAATAAATGTTTGAAGATAATAAATTAATAAAAGAAAGCATTTTTTTTAACTGTCGGTTACAGTCCAGAGTTAAGACTTCAATATTCTTAGTTCAACAATGGATCTACCATTGTAAATGCAGAAAAAAAAAAAAAAAACAGCGGAAAGTAGGAAATGAAAGTGTCTTAATGGGAACGGAGTGTCTTAACACTAGGTTCCTAATCCTCTGCCTACCCTGCTTTGTGCGGAATACAGCGTGAAGCTGAAAAGGTAATGCCATATTTCAAACGATTTAATATTTTATTTCCACCGTATATTTCCAGTTTTCATTAGTCCGTTGCATGTTCCATACAATTTGATACGAAGCACTAGAATTAATTCAATGTATTTTTGTGAATGAGATACATGTACTGCGCACGCAAAGTGCTTGTTACCGTCGGATAACAATATCAATATTTGGTCATAGTAACTGCTGTGGGTATGGTTTATATACTTGCATATATTGACAAAGTGATGAAATGTTTATATATACAATATCGACAGATTTCTCTGGTAACAAATCAGTTGAGTTTCACCGTTGAATACACAAAGAGTGAAAAACGGTTCTGTGTTCTCTGTGCCTACCCTGCTATATGCAGGAGTACAGGATACTGTGTGGAACTATAACCATTTATTATTACTTTATGCCTATATTATAAATCCCAAAAAACATAAATGATAGGAAATATATCGCTCTCGACAAGTTAGCGTATTTCTAGCCATAACTATTACATATTTTTTTGCGAATTTTTATATTAAACTAAACAAAATACATTTTGATTGTAGAAGAAATTTACAAAATTAGAGTCGAAATATTTTCTTGGCAACAAATAAACGGCTACTAGGTATGTGATTTAGTAAAAATTCACCCCGTTTTAAAATGCCGCCTGCAGAAGCGACGGAGCACGTCGACATTTCACTATTAGAGTAAGAATTACGAATGTTTCTTTGACAGTGAAAAGTTGGGCTAATTTGTAAAGCGGAAATTTGTATGCCTGCCAAATGGGGAGGTACCTATGGATTATGTACAGGTTTTTTTCTTGTTTTCACGTGTTTTCCATATTATTCTGAACAGTTAAAAGACAGAACTTCACTACTTTAAAGGTATTATATACAGGGTGTCCCAGGAGTCAACGATAAAACGAAACCAGGTGATAGACCAAGTCATGACAGTTATTAGAAAAATATAAAAAAAAATCTTTGTCATTTATTTTTCATATTATATTGATTTTAAAAAATATCGGAAAAACCGACACCCTGTGATGAATTTGCAAGTCCTAAGACTACAAATATAACTCTTTCTTAATTTTTTTTCTGTAATGTAATCATGAGTAACCCTTCTGTGAATTACAGTTTAAGATTTAAACATACCTGCATCAGTTTTCAATAAAATGTGGTGTTTTTGCCAAACATTAAATTCAAAATATTTACTACACCCAACTTTAACCGACTGTACTATAAAAAAAATGTACTACACTGTTATTGCAAGTAACTTTAAAAGTTGGCGCATTTAATCTGGATTCCGAAATGGTACGATACTTGCTGGATTACTTCTTTGTTGAAGAGAGAAAAATCGAAATACACGATAATCGGGATGACGTTCAGCTTTTTGGTATCTTTTCCGATACATTCTAGCTGCAGTATTTGCGTTACATAACCATTCTCCATGAATGAAATGCATATTGGCAAAGTGTCAAAGACCGAGTATATGGCCTGCGAGACCCCGGACTCGAGCACTATCCTTATAAGTCCTGGGCCAGCCTCTAAGTCGGATAAGCGTTGCCTGGGCTAAGTGGCGGGAGGTCACTGGTGTGGTCTGTGATCGCAGGATACCGTCCAAACTCTTATCCGTCTTATAGAGATCGTGATCGATGCTTCCAGACTCGTGCATGACGGATCCAAGGTACCTGAACTTTTCCAACGCAACTTCGAAATTTCGAATTAGCAATTTCGAAATAGTGTAAAAAGCTAATTTCATCTTCGTTTAACGTAGAAAATTAATAAAGTATTTTAAAGGATAAGGATTAATACTTTTTTGGAAAAATATCCCTCACAATAAAAAATATATTTAAATTACTATTTTTAGACAGAAAAATTATCACTACACGTTATTCTTAAAAGATATGAATATGCTCTCGCGGACTTTTTTGTAGATCTTTTAAGAGGAACAATACTCCAGTACATTATTTTCATGTAGTACTTACCATTAAAGCAGCGCATGCGCGAAAGTGTCTCAATGTGTAGGACTTTAGACACATTTATCGTATTTATGTTAATTTACATAAGAATGTACAAATAATAAACTATATATAAACCTTCCCTGAGAAATACTCGACCTAATGGTGAAAACCGCATAAAAATCCGTTGGGTGGTTTAGAAGAAGATGAGTTAGAAAGTTCAGACAGACACGAAAAGCGACTTTGTTTTATAAGATATAGGATACTATGGGTGGAAATCTACTGTTTTCTCGTCTTTACGTTGCGTGCCTAATGTCGTGCTTATTTCTATTTCTTATAATAGAAAAAGAAAAACGAAATACAATTATTAATTTTGGAAATTATTAATGTAATGTGACTTATATATTTTTCATTTCCACATATACTTCTCGTTTTGGGTAAAAAGGAGAGAACCTTGCCTACTTTTTTGGATGCTGGAACATGAGAAAATATTTCATGATAATAAACGTAATGCATGAGGTCAGGACTTTACTAAGGGGAAAGAATTATTGTCAATTTCCTCATCTAGAAAAAAAACGTGATTGACCTCTGCCATGCAATTGTCTCCAATTAGGATAAAAGCGGCGAAAGGAGTGCTCAAGGCACTCCTTCTCTGTTATCCTGTTACATACGGGATAAAGCTTAAACTATCTATTACATATTACTTAGTGAGTTAATGCAGTAGTTAGAGATTAGACGATACTTATAGCAGTGTAACACCCATGTAATCAAATTAGTATCAAGTTACAAGCAAGAAGGTATTTGTTGTAGAAGTGCTAACTCCGTAGTCGATTGTTGCCTAGAAGTATCAAAGCGATTATTTTTATCCCATTATTGTATAATCATGTATCGATATTTTAAAGAGTAGCTACAATATTAACTATGAGAAGTGTCCAACTAATTGACGTAATAGAATATAAAGCTAACTTTTGTAGAATCCATTAAAAGAGTTTTTGAAAAAGAAAATATGTTAAATATTTAGGTAAATTTTTGATATAATTATAGCGAGTAATATTCAAGAAACTACAACAAAATAAAATTTAAAAGTGGTCCTTTGAGCCGGATTTTGTCAAACTTTCCCCCTTCTATTGTACTGGCGAAAATTATCACCAAGACCACACAAAGTGGCAAGTAAAATATAATTATAGAAGAAGAAAACAAAAACATTCAAGATTAATTTACGAAAAACGACAGTGTTTTCTTTCAAGATAACATTTTTAGTGTAAATTTCCATTTTGATTATTAAAACGTAAAATTGTGAATTTTCCCATAGTAATTTGAGAAACCTTTAAGCAGTCCCATACACTTCCTAATCTACCTACATATGTGCTAAACTCTGTTCTTCCCTTATTGGGAGTCGAACCCGTTATAATCACCAAGTTGGATACTTCAGTATAAAATATTTACATCCAAATACTTAGCATATTTAAAGTTAAACTATTTCCGTGGTTTCCTGTAAAATAAATGATAAAAATAACGAGCGTGACAGCGTCGTGTATGCGTCAAGTTTACAAATTAGAGCACGTCTTCCTTTATATGTTGGGTGAAACTCAAGGTAACTGCTATTAAAACAACTTTGGTCCTTGTAAACTTTGATCTTATCATAGTATGATATATTTAGGATTGTTTCATATATATATACATAGAAATTGCAAGCGTTTAAAAAGTACATATAAAATAAAATAATCATTTAAAAAATAAACTCTTTTTAGATGTTTTTGTACGGTGCATTGAATTTTACATCGTACACGTACGTAAGGTTAGTTGTAGAAAAAATTGTAATCCGCCATTTTGTTGCGGCGCATTATATATATATAATTTTATTATTATCAGTACCGAGATCGTAATACAAATATCACATACTAGCAATAAGCTTGTATTAATAAATACTTACAATTTTTTAACAGTATATAATTTTGTTTTGTAAGTATTAAAAATCCGTAGGCTATGACGGCAGAGACTAGTGTTTGTGCTCCTTCTCTGTGATTGCTTGGATAAAGCTTAAAGATAAAGAAATAAATATTTATAATGTTTTGGCAATTTTTTTTCAGTGTAAGATATTATCAGTTTTACATGTTTTTTCCCTATTTTAGTTATTCACGATCTTTTTTAAAGAGTGTGCGACGGACATTTTTAAATTAAAATTTTACATGTTAATGTAAAATACAAATGAATATTTTTTTCCCACGTAATAAAAGATAACAAGGAACACATAACCCAGCAGTAGCGCCCAGTAAACCGGAAGCTACCCGGTCACAGGAAGTTCAATATGTTCGATAATATATTCTATACGTACATACGATAAGCTCTTTATGTAATTGTCTATTTACAGGGTTCGAAATATATGGTGTTTATTATGGTTTTAGTAGAAATTTATATTATTCTGTATCGGAAATGGAAAGATATAGTATGTTAAATAAATAACTGGCTATTAGCAAAAAGTTAGGACTTCATATCCGTATTGTAGAACATAAATAAATTAAATGTTAAAGTACTCTATAATTTAAAAAAAAAAGATCGTTTAGTATCGTCTAATATTTATAATTGAAAAATATTCGTATTGAGTATGAAATTTTAGTACTTTATTCTTTTTTTTAATTAAAATATTCAATAATTTTATCATTCAATTTAAACTATAAACATTTTATCTACATTATACCATTCAAATTTTCATTTATTGATGTAATATAATGAAATCTGCAAAAAAAATCCAATTTTTACTCACAGCAAACTTAATCAACTCACAAAAGGTGGTATTTAAAAACAGCATTCGACCAAAGCAATTTAACCGGAAAGCTCTGAAAGGCATTTATTAAAGTTTGATGGAGCAACAATGAGAAAAAACCACCACCTACCACCACCTGCACAGTGTTTGAAATTTTTAATGGATCGCTGTAAACTTGACCTGTTTCTTGAATGTTTGCGGTTAGTTTTCAAAAGGTCATTTTGTAAATAAAGAAATGTAGAGTTTGTACGATTTGGTAAGATTTACGCATTTTTTGATAGAGAGATGATGAGATGAGATGCACGTAATGTTTAGAAATGAGATGGAAAGTGGAGAACGGAGTGTTTTCATACCAGATTTCTTTGCTTCCGTTTACCTTTTTTTCTCCAAATTCTGGCATTGATTGATGAGCGACGTGACGTTACAGTATTTATTTAAATAAAAATAATACATATATTTTAAAACATAATATAAAAATGACCTATCAATATTTCATTAAGTCAATGCATTGTGTTCGAATTTAATCAAATAACGCCCCAATAACTCTGAGAATATTTCCCATCAAACGGGTTATATTGTTAATATCAGCGTGCGTGTTCGTTTTACCTTTATATTGTGTATATTTTTATAAATAACTTCGCTGCTTTAGCAATCTTTATAAGAGCTTTGCTGGAAATTAAAAAATAAATATCGTATATAAAATGTATATAAAATATCTTATAATGTCGTTAGCTTTAGCTGGTGTTAGGTTTATTTAATCTTTTTAGATAATTTGAATTTAGTTACTTAATACTTTTGTCTAACACGCTGTACACCCCCCATAGCAGAGTAGGCAGAGGAAACCTGGAAACTTAGTATTACACTTTCCATTAAGTAATTAGGTTCCGTTCCTCATTTTTCACTGAATTGTGGAGACATTGCGAGGCAATTTTTTTCTTTTTAACCACTCTGTCTCATTTGTTTTGATATCACAAACCTTAATTACAATTTCAATTTTAAATTCTATTTTTATATATCAATATAATGTATGTACTTTTATAGGAATACTATTAAAATCCATAACGTTGCATGCGTCACGAACGTCGATAACAATATAGATATAAATAATAAATTGTTTTTGGATAACATCAATAAAATTATAGTCCACGGTGGGAAACGCCGCGTGGCATTAGAATACTTTGTTTTATAGTGTCGTCGATACACTTGCATTAGAAATTACTTTTGAAATATGTCATGAAAGGCATTTTAAATATTAGTTTAAAAGACAAGTACTATTATCATAATTCAATTAAAAGTTTTGCTCTTATTGAGTTTTTTATTAAATTGGAGACTTACAAGGGTCTATAAGAATCTGCTTTGGGTAAAACGTTAATGAATAAGATATATATATAAAATAAAAACACCGGCCATGCGATTTGGACTCGCGCACCTGTTTTTTTAAATATTTTTTTGTTATAAAAGCAACGAAAATATATTATCTGTTAACAAATCAACTGTTTAACTATTGTGGTTCATGAGGTACAGCCTGATGACTGATAGACAGACAGACAGTCAGGCGGATGAACGGACAGCGGAGTCTTAGTAATAAAGTAATTTTCAGTACGGAACCCTAAAATAAGTTTACAGCTTTTCCTAGTGTTAAGACACACAATTACTAACTCTTCGCTCAATTTTAGAGACATCGCGAGTTCAATTTCGATAATCAACTTCTAGAACGATTTCTCCAAGTGGGATCGAACCTACAACCATCGTATCAATCGCTAGCCAACTAAATAAATCATATATAAATAATTGTTCACCGTCCGTGTCCGTCATATATAAATAATTGTTCACCGTGTTCACTAAGGTTTTATTTGCGTTAAGATATAATTTAAAGCAAAAAAGTAAATAAAATGTAAATGTAAACGCCAGTTTAAAATAAAAATACTACTTTTTTGTGAAAAATAAGTACTGGATTTTCACTAGTATAAGCCTACAGTACAGTGCAGTTCAGTACAAATTACTGGTTTAAACCAATAACAGTTTGTCAAAGTAATCTCTACACTGGACCATCTATTAATGTTGTGTACGGAACAATAGTGCTACAAACGCTATTAAGAGCATTGAAACGATATATTTTAGTGTTAGACTTTATATGGAATGGTACTGGGGATTCTACTAATCTTATGAATAAAAATTTTGTAATTAAAAAATGACGGAGAGAATTAGAGATGAGTCACTATTTTTTTTATATGTGATTTTGAGTAAGCAAATTATAAAACATCTATATGAAATTAAAAATGTTATTTGATGTTGATTGTTCTGGACCAACTTACCTACATAAATGTATATTTTAATCTATTTTCAGATATAATCAGGCATACGAACGAGGGTTGTGGGTTCGGAGAGGAAACATGTTTTTCTTTTTTTTTGCTTTGGCAACAAAGTTGTTAGTATAACCATAGTTCAACTATATTATTATTTTTTGTGTTATATCACTTATGACAGTGCTTCTTCTTCTTCTTCATCATGACATTTATGATTTTACTTTACTATATATCTAAAAAAAGGAGAAAACTTTTTATACAGTATAAAAATAAATTTTCAGTTTTATAAACCATAAATAAGAAAAAGAAGTCCGATTAAGTTCTTTTAAACGTCGTATTTATGTCTAAAGCGCTATGCGATTGTTCGAAACGTTTGTGCAAAAGATTTTTCTTAGAGATTCTCTTAAAGATTATTTTTTCTTTAATTGGTACTTCGCTTTGAAAGTTGTTGCTTGTTTGTAAAGAACTTTAAGTACAATTTACTTTAGGTTTTTTAAGTGAAATAAACTATACTCCATCGTAGCGCAGCGGAACAGTTTTTGAATGTATTCAAAATGGTTTTAAATGGAAAGTGGGAAACGGAATATCTTAACACTACTTACACTAGGTTTCCTTATATTACTCCGCCTATCATCCTTTATGAGAGCTTTTGATATAGCAAAAGTTGATGAACTTAAAGGGCAAATTTACACGGGGAGTGTTAGTACACTGTAAATCATATAATTCACTGCTTCAGCTCAATATAGTAAATTATTTCAAAGAGCACGACTACGACCATTTATGCAATTTAGTTACAAACAAATGTATAAATTATTATTTAAAATCAAATATAATAATGCTTGTATAAAATAACTTGGCAGCAGAATGGCAATACCGCTAGGACTCAGTTGACCTATTTACCAAAAGATAAACTTCATTGTCTATACCTTAATATAATATTATTATTGAAGATGTTTAAATGTTAGTATAATGTAGGTTCCTTTTGTGATATAAAAACTTTTTTTTGAAGAGTTATAATATTTTTTATTTATCGAGAACGAAGAATCACAGAAAAAATAATTAGACCAAGACATTAAAAACAAAAAACAGATCTAAGTTGCGTATTTACTTAATGCTAATCTCTCTAATTTCTTACATTACGATATTACATGTTTCTGACAGAAATAAAAGGATAAATTATTAGAGCCATTATGGCACGAGCTTATTCGATGAACCGTTAGAACTCGAATAAAAAGTACGATTAAGTGTTGTTGATTTATCTTATGACATATAATAGGAATGTTAAAATTAAGAGACCGTAGCTCAGCGGCACGGCGTTTGACTATGAATGCGATAGTTGTAAGTTCTATTTCCATTCGAAGGGATGAACAATTCTAAATGTCTCGAAAATTGCAATATATCAATAAATTCAATGTATCGAATTGAGTGCGAAGTGTAGGAAACGGCGTGGCTTAGCATTCAGTATACTTTAAAAAATATAGTTTAGTTTGTTATGTTACTTGAAAGGATTAGTTCCTTTCAAAAATAAGTGACTAAGTAAAAAGGAAGGAGTTCTGTATTCTGGACTAAAATCGAAACATATAAAATATTTATACTACTTAGCTAACGCAATGACAAACATATCGATAGCATAAAATAAGATTATTATTGCTTATTTTATTGAGACACTTAGTTTTCAAGATACTGCTATTTTAATTTTCTGTCCGGGAAAACAGCCATTGCGTACTTGAGCAGCGGAACTCCACGCCGCACCATGTTTCTTAAAAAAAAATCAGGGCTCGTAGTAGTTCTCGAAACAAACAACTTCTTTAGTTGCTAGCATCTGTGTATATCATCTTAAAGAAAATTAATATTTTATAAATTATAGTTTCCTATTGCTTGTAACGCAAGTGCAATAAACAATATTAGCGTTGTAGATCCGCTACGAGGCTCGTAGCTTAGTGCTACGTGTTTTGTTTTAAAATGACTACAATAAATTTGAATTTTCTATTATATAGCTTTATAACATTTAAATTGTATTAAATAATTTAATTTACACGAGAGCTACGTAGCACAATAGAACTGTGTGTGGCTGTATGCAGGGGTTGTGGGTTCGATCTTTTCCTGGGGGAAATTTCTTCTTTTAATTTTTCACTGTATAATGTATATTATATATGATAGGCAGTTAGAACTTAGTGCCAAGACATCGTCCATTTTTTTGGGTTCGATTTCTACTTAAGAAACATTTACTTTTCAATTCCTTATTGTGGAAACAAGACAATGCTCGACATTGCGTTCCACCACTCAACCAAAGAGAGGAACGGAGTACCATAAAACTAGGTTCCTTTTGCCTACCCTGCTATATACAGGATACAGCGTAAAGCTACAAAAATATTAAAGTTAAATTTTCTTTTTCTTATAAGCAAGAACCAAATCTGCGATATTTGCCAAAACTGTAATGAATTTTGCTAACTCTATTCCATATAACGGACAGTGGCTTTACTTTGTTAACTCTTCACGTAGAGAGTACGTGCTATGTTTTGTGAATTAGGCTTTCTGTTTCGTACTTTTGAACTTAGTGTTAGAATAAACGAAATTCTAAAGGCTTATTGTTAGCTTAGGCTAGAATTGTATTTTATTTTTTGCATAATATCCCATATAAAGCAGGATAGGTAAAGAGAACTGAGTGTTAATACACTCAGTTCTCGACTTTAAGACTCCTCCATATTCATCTATAAATGTAAATAATTAAACTCCAAACATTCCCTAAAGAGGGATCGAATCCACAACCATCACCTTTTTAGCCAATTTCTCTCCTATTCTCTCCTACTAAGCCACGACGGCCTCTTGTTAAAAACATTAAACTAAAATTTTATAATACTTTTTCTTATTTAAAAAGTAAAAAGTCACAGAATACAGTGAATAAGAATTCAAATGAAGCCAGAATAACATTTACTTAATTTCTTTAGAGGCGAGCACTCTAACTGGATCATTCGTTTTGTTGTCATGTAAAGAACTACTTTAATATTCATGAGTTTTGATTCTTTCTCAAACAATTATGTTAAAACTAATTGCCTAGTGTTTCTTTTCTCTTTTCATTGTCTTAAAATCAGCTAGTTTATAGTATAACGAAAAATAAATGATTAAAGATCGTCGTAGCGCTGTGGGTTCGATTCCCACTCAGAGAAATGACTTTATTTTAATCTGGCGATATTGGATTACCAGAGATGTCTTATTTTATTTCGCTTATAGTTCAGTTATTATACGAGAAGTTTTTATCCATTTCACTTAAGAGATAACGTTAAATAGCGGAACTTAACACCGTGTCGTAGAAATATATTTTATATATATGTAGAAGGAAGAGATTAGAACAGATATATTATCTTAGTTGTTTAATGATTAGCTTTAATATTATTATCTGTAGCAACTGTTTATAATATGACTGGCTGTGTTCATGTAAAAAAGACAATGTGTCAACACATTTGTATAGCTTCAGAGGAAATGATCGAAAAGACACTAATTGTTGATTATTGTAGAATTACGATTGGCTGATTATGTTTATAAAGGCTCTTACATGACTTTTATTAGACCAATGAGGTAATTTGACCAATAACGCGGAGGCTTATGCCTTGAGTAGAGTCGTGACGTGTGATGGTGAAGTTCGATTTTAAAATAAGGAGGAAGTTGACGATTGTAGACTGTTTTAGCCTTCTGATGTTTTTGACGATCGTAGAATGATTGAGTCTTCTGATGTTTTTGGAGAAAGGAAGGACCAGTGACGAGTGTCACGAATCTGCTGCGTTATTCCTGCTTGCATTTACCCACAATGGAGCCCACAGTTCCAATAAGAGTCATTTGCGAGCAATCTCCTACATATATATATAAAAAAAAATATTCCATGTTGGTCTAGTTCCACTAAGTAGAACGCTGTTTATTTGTAAGCGTTCTTGATTATAATGAGTGCTTGGATTTTGAAACGCAATTGTTCTCTTTGTGACGGTAAATAAAAAGTGTTAAAGAATGTCTTGTGCTATTTCAGCTGAGTAAACGAATTATATTCTAGACATTTTAGTATAAATAATGTTGTTTATTCTTTTCTTCTCTACTGATATTTTTTTGTATAATAAGTACTAGTTTAAGATATAAAACTATTAAGTATTTTATAGTCTGGATATAGACTGGTCGGTTATGGGGTTCCATTGCCAATTTGTGGAATAAATTATTTTGAAAATATATATTTGAAAGCCTTGCCAACACATTTCAAAGTTTTAAAATATTAATTAAGTGTATATCGAACCCACTACTACGTTAATAATAACTTTACACGTGTATATAAAATTTTAAACTCTATAAACTTAATTTTCATATAATTTTCTGAAAATTACTCGTAAATGTATGAAAAACAAACGTTTATTACGGACGCCAGCCAATTACGTTCCAGTGGTGCGTAACATTTTCCTTAGTTAACACTTATCTTAATTTATTAGCTTTTTGCAATTTTATATAATGACTTTAATTTTCTTTTATCATAACTTCTATCTTGATAACTATGGTTGGGAAGTTTTATTAACTTAATTGATTATATTTAAATTCGTTGTATTTTTTCTATTTTCGAAAGAGACAGCACGGCGTTGAGTACCGTTAGTTATTTCGCAATGTCTCAAATGCGTAAAGTGGATTGCAGTGTATCTCGATAGTAGGTTCTTTATGTCTTAATTGTCTCGCTAGGTGGAAAAAAAGTATTTGCTTAGCCCAATTTTATAAATTTAATAAGTAATTTTAATTCAGAGTTTTTGAATGCCATAAACTTTGCAAGATTTGATTCCCATTCGGGGGAGAGAAATATTTATATTATTCATTACTTCTTGTCCCGAGGAAAAGCGGCTCTGCCCACTTTGTCTCAAAATGTGCAAAGTATTTTCCATAAAGTATAAATTATAATTTTTATTGAAATAACATTCTTCAATTACAAAATTTTCAATAAATTTTGACCTTTTCATAACTATGCATTGCTTTAAGAATATTTTTCCTTAGCCAACATAAATTCTAAATTATAACGTGCCATGGAATAATTTTGGTGAAGTCACGCCCTGATTTTTACCTAACTCTACTGAAATTGAGTGTTAAAATTATTTTATACTCTACGCACTGAAAAATAAAGTTCTAAATTCAATAATTACTGTATTTTACATATTTTTCTTATTATGTTATTTGTATTTTTTTAGTTTTACCTGTTATAGGTGTAATTTTTATTGTTTATTTTTATGATGTTTGTGTTATATGAGAGCATTAGAGCCTTCAAATAAAAATATAATCGTAATAATAATTGTGTTTTAATAATAGACGCTATTAGCCTTGAAAACTTTTAAATTAAATTTATTTTTTAACTTGCAATATAAAAGATAGGTTTTAACCGTGCCACTATCTTTTAACTATCAACGTTACACATTGGAAAATTCTTAATTAACTAACTAATATAATACAATAGGATCACATTCCCATAATATTAGATATTGAGACGTTGTTACAGTAAGCGATGACACCTCAGGGAAATTAACTGCTGGCTTTGAATGTGTTCGTTATTCACATATAGATATGAATCCTGCTAGTATTGTATCTTTTTTAGTTTATAGATAAAAAGGAAGTTCGCACTGGAGTCGAGGTAATACGCGGCGTTGAATTCCACCACTGGAGTTCCAACAGAGTGTCTTAACACTAGAATCGCTCTGCCAACCCTGCTGTGTGCGGGATACACAGTAAACGCATTAAAAGGCATTATGATTCTAGTAAATTAATCAATAAACGTTAATACGTTCAACTGGATGAATCTAATTGCATTAATATATAGTTGTATACGACGGACATATCTAATTAAGTTATTATATTCATATGGTCTAACAGTTCTTTTGCAAATATCACAGTGCTGAGTGTTCGCAAAGTATTTTTTTTTTATTATTTGAAATAGTGAGAAAGTGAGAGACTTTTTGACAATTACAATTCTATAAAGTAAATAAATGTAATATAAGTATCATTATTATCAGTACTTTTTGTATTATAACAATAAAAGTTAATAGAGTTAACAAAACTAGTTTTTATACAGTTCGTTGGATTTTTTTTCTTAAGAGGTGATTAATTATTTTATTATTTTTTTTATAAAATTTTGAATAAGTTAACCATCGTGGCAACAGATTAACAATAAATGTGATAGTTTTGGATTCGATTCGTAGTAAGTTTTTTTAGAGTTCTAGCGCAGCTCTTAAAGCGCAGCGTTGAACTCCACTAAAATAGTAATGTCTCGAAAATTAGGTGGGAAACGGCGCGTACTTATATACTAGGTTCCTTCTACCTAGCCTTTGCAAGATAAAATATAATTATGTTACCTTGAATAATAAATATTGTGTAAACCCACACGAGATAAGCGAAGTTGTAAGATCTAAATCTCTTAGACGATTAGTACTAAGACGCTACTCTCGTAATGTTTTGTTGCTAGTTTTATATTGGTATTATATTTATTTTTTGTTTTAAATATTTTATAATTTTACTTAGTATCTGTTTCCACTAGCTTTGAATTTTCTACTGTAGATTAATTTAATAAGTGTAACCTATAGGCCTACACTGCTGTGTGATTTCATTTTTATAGATATTTTATAGATATCTTTCATTTTTATAGAAGCTGATTTTATTTTTATAGATAACTCGCTGTAATGTATTTAAAAATAATCATTTTCAAAATCAAGACATTAAGTGTGATGTGGCGGAGTTCAATGCCAAGATTTGTCTTGTAGGGAGGGAAAGAGAACGTGAAAATGGAAAAAATAATAATTCTTTCCTTGAGTGGGAATCGAACCCAACAGCCTCTATAACTAATATATAAATTTAAAAAACGAATTAGATTTGTTGTACATTATACATATTGCCATCCTTTCATAAAATTTTATTCATATACTCGTAACATTTATTAAAGTAAGTAGCTTTCCAAAATCTCTTCTCGGTAATAGTTTACATTACATAAGAAGCTTTAGTACAAAGTAAAGTTTAATATTTCTCTCTCAGCTTTAGAGAAAGTCGCATTTTGGGTAACTAAAGGAGTAATAGAAATCCTTTTTTTTAACCTTAGTCAGACGGATCCTGGGAATTTATTGTTAAGCCATCTCATCTTCATTCCCCATTAAGACACTTCCGTTTCCACTTTCCGTCGAATTTCCTCCGGTACCGAAGAGAAAAAACCGAGAAAAATGAAAATATTTAATTTCCACGTATCGAATCCACAACCATCGTTTTCTCAGTTACAAGCTTGTGCCCCTGCACCATAACGGCCTCCAATATTTTTATAATATTATAAGCATTTTGTTAAGGAGATAAAATCTGTAACCATAGTATATGAAGCAGATTTCTATAATTTCTATAATAAGGAGAGGCTCACGCTCGTTCCGTTTTTTCCTTGATTTTATAAAATCGTGTCTTCGAATGGGAATCGAACTGATAACATCGAATCACACATGCTATCCCTATTTTAGTATAGTCGGTTAAAAATAGTATCCATTTTTACTCTAGATCATGTAGGTAGAGCCTCTCCATACCATTAGGTTGCCGCGTCATTAACGATACCGCCGGCCCGAGAAGCTACGGTTCCTTGAGTATTTCAAAATTTCGCTTCGCTGCGTAGTGTATAATATTATTATATTTTATATTCCCATATATTTTCTTATTTTCATAGAAAAAAGTGTAAAAGTATAATAAGCTTTTACAGTTAAGTAAGGATTTCATCGCCGTGACTGGTTTATCAGAATAAAAATGAACTAAAAAATCGATATAATTGAAGTCAGTCGTAACGCAGAGGCACCGTAAGTGCGACAGGTTGTGGGTTCGATTCACATTCGAGGAACCAGAGATTAATGACATATTTAATATTTTCATTTTTTCGCTCTAGTATTGAGGCAAAAGGCGGCGTTGAGTTCCGCCAATCAACAAGCAATGCCTCAAGAATTCAGTGGAAAGTGGGGAGTGAAGTATCTTAATACTAGGCTCTCTCTGTCCTAAAAACATATTTAAAAAACACCTAAAAAACATATTGAAGTTTTAAAATTGAAAAGCTAACAATAAAAGAGGACTTTACTTCAGTACTGACCGAGTGCAGGCTGCATTTTTAATAACACCTTGGCTCTCGACGTGTCGCCTCGTTTTGTTTCAAAGTTTGCTTAACCTCTCACTTCAGTAAAGTGAATTACTCTTTAAAAGTAAGAAAACTTCTGTGAAAATACAGTTAATACAGATATTACTTTATTTACCGTTGTGGCATAGTGGCATTATCTGACTGTAATGGGGACGGTTGTGGTTTCGATTACCAGTCCATTTTCTCTTCTTAGTAACAAGGTAAAGTGTGTTGTTGAGTTCTGTCAATCAACATGCAAGGCGTCATGAATGATAAGGAACGTGGGGAGACGGAAGTCTCTTAGTGGGGAACGGAGTGTCTTATCACTTGGTTCCCAGGTTCATAGGAACCATATAGGAGCATATAGTAGAGTAGATTATAGTATCTTTTGTACTATATGCGGGATACAACGTAAAGCTAAAAAAACGTAGCGTAGTGGTACAGTATCTGTCTATAAGTGCAATGGTTGTGGCTTTGATTTCTACTCAGAGAAAATTATTATTCCAATTTCCTAGCTCTTGTAAAACCTTTGACACTAAACACATAATATCTTGAAAATTAGGCAGAAAGTATGAAATAGACTGTCTTAATATTTAACTTTATGTTCCTGATTTCTGCCCTGTTATGCGGAAAAAGCGTAAGGTTTTTTTTAATAAAAATATAGTAAATATTTTTTCTTATTAAGTAAAAATATCTCTACTTTAAAAGATTTTTTCTGGATACCTATGGATAGTAAATCTTATTTAAAAATTACAATAAGTAATATTAAACTTTGTAGTGTATATATAAAAATACTTACAAAATTGAAGCTCCTCTAGCTCTTACACATTTGGCAAGTTTTCAACGACCATTTCGTAGATTGCACTCAAATGAGAGATGTCACGACGTCCGATGTATATGAACTTGAATATATAAATATATACTCGTTTACCTATGTTTTCTTTTTGAGTTTTCTTCTGTATACTGTATATAGCTAGAGGGAACCGAGTGTTACGACACTATGTTTCTTATTTACCGCCCAACTTTCGAAACATTTGAATGGCGAAACTGAAGCGATAAAGTATCAATTTCCACCTTTCTTAAAAGAAGGAAAAAAACATCATGTTAATATTCATCTAATGTTAAATAAATACAATTTTTTACTTGATATCGAAATTATAGGTATATTTCTAAAGGAAAATAAAATAATCGGTCTTATGTGCGTTTAAATTACAAAAGAAAACTGCAAAATACAAAGCTAAAAATATAGAATAAGTTTAAGTAAATTCTAAGTAACTATTCTTTTGTACTAACAAAAAGCTGTAACCTAAACATATTAATGTCTGTAAGCAATAACAGTAAAAGTACACTTGAGTTGTTTTGTAGATAACGATGTATCCTATTCTTCTGTGACTGTGGGAACCATTAAAATATATTAGTTTTACAATATACATATATGTACACACCGCGCGGCGTTAAGTTCCGTCACTCAACATGGTTTAGACTTCGTGGTAATTAACCCAAATTAGGCGGAAAATGGGACACGGAATGTTTTGGTAGTAGGTACCCCTCTGCCTTCCCTGATATATGCGGGATACAGTGAGAAGCGAAAAAAATTTTAGTTTCAATAAGGGTGAATCTTGAGTTTCTCTCAGTCTACTCTCCTATAAGCGAGAGAAAGCGTAAGGTAAAAAAATCTCAATAAGAAGTACCTTTAAATTGGCTAGAAAGTAGAGTATGTCGTTAGAGATGGTTTCTTAACAACTCCTCAAAGTGCGAGGGATATGTGAAAATAAAATTTTATATTTCAGGATATATTTGAAGTTAAATCTGTAATGGATTCTGGCTGCAAAAGTGACCTATGTGAGATCAATTTCCATTCTGGAAATTATTATTTTTCATTTTCTCGCTCTGGTAACACGGCGTTCAGTTCTGCCAATCCACACCCAATGTCTTGAAAATAGACGGTCAGTAGAAAACAGAGTGTCTTATCACTAGGCTCCCTTATGCGTATCCTATTATATACGGTATACAACGCGAAGCTAGATAGGTTCTTAGGAAAATGCTATTTTTATTTACAATGAAGGAAAAAGAAAATTTATTTTATTTTAAAGACGTAATTGAGGTTGAAGCAATTTGTCTTGCTTTTTATTACGGTGCTTCCTTATATTTTTCAAACTATCGTGCTATAATGTTTTTGAGTTAAGTAAAAAACATTTAGATTTTCTTATAAAATCATTATTATTTTTTAAAAATATTTAATTAGACACTGTAACTACTACTGGACGAAGCGCCGCGTTGAGTTCCATTTATGTGTTGAAAATACACGAGGAAGTAGATTCAAATTTCATAATCTCAAAAGTTAATGAAGTCATAAAATAGGTATATGTAGGTAGTCGGAGGGAACCTAGAGTTAAGACACTCAGTTCCCCATTTTCTCTATAATTTTCGAGACATTAACTAAATACACATGTTAATTGGCGAAACTCAACGCCGCGTTTTGTTCCACCAAACCCACTGCCGAGCTATCTGCTTGGCCTAATTAGCGTTGAAAATAGTAATGTAGCGCCGAAAAGCTTTACAATCCATTTTTCTTTTGAAACTCCGTGACAACGCTCTTAGTACAGCATGCATTTCATTTACGAGAATAGGCCTTTTACAGCTAAAAACAAAAGTAGGTTACCTTTTTTCTTTTGGTGTGATTCCAATTGAGATATACATATATGTATGTAAAAGCTTTTATTAAATGAAAGAAACAAAACAAAGATATAAAGATACTCTTAATATTAATAAACATAGCGCTCAGGTTTGTATGTAAATGATTGTAACGTAATGGGTTCATATCCAAGACATGTGGTCTTCGTAGTACGGAGCAACTTTAATCTAATAAGTTGAAAATCAATCAAAATTTTTTTTTATTATACTCCTTATGTTTAGTTATAGATTTTCCAAAGTACCAGTCAATTTTTATGAAAATCCATATAAGTTCAAAGCTTTTTTATTGTTACAGAGGAGAAACAAAAACAACCTACAGAGGAGTGCCAGACATCAGAGGTAGAGGCTGCGACGAAGATCCAGGCGGCGTTCCGGGGTCACAAAACAAGGAAGTCCATAAGCATGAAGACGAGCAAGCCGAATCAGGAGCCGGAGCCAACAAGGGCCGAATTGGAGGCTGAGTTCCGAGCTGATGATAAAGGTAGGATTAAGTTAAGATAATTTATTTTTGTTGTCATGGTGGAATGGTTTTGTGCATTACTGGAAAATATTGATAAAATATTGATAAAATAGCTTTGTTTTTCGGTACTTTGATTATGTTTTCGATCTATATTTTTGACGATTTCATTGAGACATAAATACCCCTTTTTTCACAATGTGCTATTTATAATGAACAATAAATCTTTAACTAAAAAAGCTTTTAACAAATTAGATATTAGTATTTTCCCTAGAATATCGAATATACGACCTCTGCCTTAGCTGTCAGATTTGCTAACCACTAAGCTGACAAGATCGTAGAATAATTCTATTAGGCATACAAAAACGTTGCAACTTACTTCCTTAAGGAACGTTATACTTTTAATATAAACAGAAACGGAAACAGAGGGAGGGGAAGTAATTTCAACACGATTGGATTACAGTATCGACTAAGCATTTTGCTGCGTAAACCTTTCGGGGTTATTTCAAGGCAAGGAAGGCGTTTTTGTATTTATGTTTATTTATATTCGACGGAATACTGACAGAAATGAAACTGAAATTCCGTCAAATGTACTATCCCACACAGACGAAGTCGCGAGACCTGCTTGTAATATATAAAATTGTAAATCTATATATATAAAATCGAAAGGTCACTCACTCATCACGAAATCTCAGAAACTACAAGTGCTAGGAATCTCAAATTTTGCATAGGAGTTACTTATAGGACGTAGGTGCTCGCTAAGACGGGAATTTGCAATATTCGACTTCTAAGGGGTTGCTTTTGGGGTCGAAAGTTTGTATGAAACTTCGTTACTACAAATGCTAGGAGTCTCAAATTTTGCATAGACGTCACTAGGACGTAGTCATGGAGACAGAAATTAATAATAACATAGTTCACGCGGGTGCAACCGCGAGCGGGCCGCTAGTTCAATATAAAATTTAACATTGAAAATTTTCACGCTTTTCCAAGATATCAATATTTCAACAAACATCCGGTTTACTATCAATGAATATGAAAGTGGATACCAAATTGTGGTTACCAAATCGACCCACCAAATTGTGAATTCATTTCAATATTCATACAGCAAGGATCGTCATAAATTATTTTGTTGGTATTTGCGTATTTTTATACCTACGACGATGATAATTTTTTTGTGTTGAATTATTTAGATATTTTTACGAGACTTCTAACTTTTGGTTAGGAAAGTTAGATAAACGGGGGGTATTGTTGAAAACAGGTAAAAGTACACAGCAGGGTAGTGTCTTAATGGGAAACACTTTGAACATTAGGTTCCCTCTGCTATGTACGTGACATAAAGTGAAACTCAAAAAAAAAATGGAAAATTATCTTTAAACATTTTCTCTAAAGTAAATGCTGCAAAGCTTATTTATTTATTAACAATGTTTCAGCGACCGAGCGCTCTAAATATTTACAGCAGGAAGTTTACACTTGGGAGAACAAAGAATTATTTAGTTTAAAAATAAAACGGAAGTGGGACGCCTAAATATGGAATTGCAGTTGCTTGTCAGTTGAGCTCACTAGACTGTGTCTGGTGGAATTAATTTGTATTATTTTTAGAGTTTCTAATTGTATGACAATTTCCTTTGTTTATTTTATCTTTACGTCCTATAACATTATAGCATGGAAAACAGTGAGAGCCTAAGACAATCTGAATTGAAGACATTGTTCGCCATTCATTGCGGAACTTAACACCGCGCTTTTTCTTGTTACCAGAGCTAGCAAATTCAAAAAATTCTCAAAAATCCATTTCCATCGATGGTAATCGTATTCACAATGGAGGTTGGAGGTCTCAAGCTCTTTTTGAAATTGAAGCTTAGCTTAGCCCTTTCATCTGATACCTTACTAGAACTACCGGCTTTAATACCAAATTGTGCCCACTTTTTAAGGATATTATTTTTTAGAATTTAATTGCAAATGTGAATTGCTGAAAACTATTTCAAATTTTTTTCTGTCTAGTATACTATATGTAGGTGCTAGCTGCCAAATTTCATAATTTTATCAATTCGACTTTTTTTTTTTTTTTTTTTTAAGTAAATATAGAAATATATTATTTTCAAGAAATCAAGGGACCCTAGATCTGAGCATATGGTTTGAATTTTAACTCGTTATCTCTAAGCGTTCTTAAGATAACCTACAAATTCATACTTAAGCCTATTTAAGCTATCTAATAGTTAAAAAAAATTAAATAATACAATAATTATCTTAACTTCTACATAATATGTAATCCAGTTGGGATCGCAATATCCCGAAATTGTTTGAAAATTTAAGAGAGACTTGAGAAAAAAATAACTGCGATACGTCCAAAGGGATTTGTTTTTAATCAAACTTTTGGTTTATCTTGTAACAGTTTTAATGGAGAAATAAATATTTAGATCGAGTATAGCTTTAGCTTAGTAGATAATTATGTAACTTGTTGCTAATAATGACGCAAAAGTTCGTTAAAAAGTACATATGGTGCCAAGAATGATTTCATGCTGATCTTTTTTAACGAGGAAAGCTATTTTTCTTATATTACAAATAATTATTAAAATATAAATAATTTCTCTGATTTTGTTACAAGTACACTCCTTTAAATTTTGGTGGCAGTAATTTTTTAATTGTATACGAGGGGCATTCAAAAACTAAGTTTCCCTATTTTTAAAATGATGTGAAAAACAATTTTTAGGTTAAAAAACGCATATTTATTTATTATTTGAAACATAAACTATTTTTCTACATAGTCGCCTTCGACTTGGATACATTTTTCATGTCTGTGTTGAAGTTTAAGCAAACCTTCCTTAAAAAAAGACGTGTCCTGCACACACTTAGCGGTAACCCAGTTTATCTCGTATAAATTATTGGCATACAAATTGAACGTTGACAAATGGATATTCAATTTGCTTCGAAAGATCTGATGTGGCGGCTTCTATGGCGTAAAATAATAACTATGGGTTAATATCTCAAACGTTGAACGGAGCAAAAAGTCTAAAGCAAGTGGATAGCGCGTGGCGAGTGTGGCGACTAAATATATGGAAGCAAAACAAGTTTTTTCTAACCTAGTAGTGGTATGTATGTACTAGAATATCACGATGAAATTAATGATATATTTATCATTGTAAAAAAATATTCCTTTATCATTATACAAAATGCGTATATAAAACCATATAATTAAAAATAGAATGAATAGATCATTAAATTTTAATATTCCCTTTCATTCAAACACTCAATGGCGGTTCCGTGAAGTTTGAGTATCGCTGGCTGAAGTGTCCTTGGAAACAAGAAGTATTGACCAGGCCCTTTAAAGCCCTCATAAAGGACTTTGACGATTATTATTTACTTTAATATCTATGTATTTATATAATGTGATAGCTATTGTCAGCGATATTTTAATTTGAATTTACTTTTTTGTTACTTTTCAATTTATTTATCTAACAAGGGGATATCAAGAGGATGTTTTTTTAGTGCCACGCTTTGTTCCGGATATATCAAATGAATTCCTTGAATGGGAATGAATTCTAAAAAAAACACAGCAAAGCTAAATTTGTCATCTTTTATAAATTGTACTTCCTGTTGCCATATAATCCTGAAATTTGCTACAGAACCACCGGTATGCGAATCCGATTCGCACTTAACCTATTTTTATCTATACTTACTAGAAAACGTCAATTTTTTTCGTCGAATTAAAAAATAGGACTTGTGACTAAGTGGTCTACCTATAGAGGTGTCAAGCTATCGCATCCTTGGACATCTTTTGTTGGGAGAGCCCTTGTCTGTAACCTACTTAAACTTGGGATTTCGATTAAAATGACCTGCCATTTTCAGTTCTTCTTTGATGAAAATTTTGTATCCTTAAATATTGACATATTTTTGTTTTATTTTCCTTGGCAGAAAGTGGGGAACGGAGTGTCTTAACACTAGGTTTCCTCTGCCTACCGTGGTGTCTGCGGGATACAGCGTGAAGCTGATTTATTTTTTACCATCTTAATACTTTAAAATACTTGAAATAATAGCAGATTTACTGAAATGAAAAACCGCGATAAACAGATGCTACCAATACAAGCCGAGAGTTAGTTTTAGTTAGTTCCCACCAAAGTTGCCGAGTTTGGTTACACTTATCCTCATATTTACTTTGAAATATTAATATTTGCTTTGATATAATTTTAGTTGGAATGAAGTTTCTCTAGGAATGAAATTAGTAAATTAAAATTTTAAATATGCTTAATAGTTTTTTTTATTAAAATGTTTGTATTTTCATTTTAGTTTTTTTATTTTATTTTTAGTTTCTGTGTCGTGTATGGGAACAGGAGGTACTTTAAGACTTATAGTTCACGTAATCATTACAGTTTCTTACGTGGACTATAAGACTACAATTACTTTTGAATAATATTTTTTAAAAAATAAATAAAAATGTGGGCGCGCTTCCGTTCAAATTTTTATATGTTTTCTAAAAAGTATTTGTTTTTTCATAAATGTGAAATAACACTCTAAAAAATGTAAAAAAATACTTTTGAATATTTCTTGGATAAAATAAAGCCACAAATATTGACATAACGAATAAAATTTTGTTTTTTCAATCGATTTACAAATAATTTTAAACCTATAATAAAAATATTTCCTTAAAAGTGAAACGCACACACACAGGACACGTCCCCTCGTCGCCAGAAAGAATTATGGGTTGGCTCTTGGCAAAATATCAAGATGTGGTCCCGCGAGGATGACGACGAGTGGAAGGAGGAGGAGGTTTTATTACTCGTTTTTCTATTGAAATTGACATTAGATTATTTGTTAAGCTTCACGCTCTATCCTGCAGATAGCAGGGTAGGCAGAGGGACTCCGTTAACTCCAAATTTGAACTATCTCTATCCCCTATGAGCCTTTATGTCCACAATTGTTACCAAGTTTCTATATACGATACTACTACGAAATTAGCTCGAACGTACTGTATGTAGAACAACAGACGACTAGTTTGGTTTGGGAAGTACAGAGGGAATTGTAAAATTGGATTTTCTATGCAGAAATACGAATACATGCATACTATACATAATTAAATGATGTCGTCGAGGCGCAGTGTGGCAGCCTCTGACTGTAAACGTGATGGTTATGGGTTCGATTTACATTCGATAAAAGTTTAATTATTTTTATTCTTCCATTCTAATAGGCATTTCCATTTTGATAAAGTTCGGAAAGGAAGGAAAACGCACAATGTCTTAAAAAAACCGTAAAGTAGAGAACGGAGTGTCTTAAAAATAGGTTCCTACCGTCTTCTCTGTTATGCTTAAAAAAGCTTGAAACTGATATAAACAATAATAATAATTTGTATCGCATTTTTAAGCATACATTCATCTAACCCCAGCTAATTTGGCCTACTGCCCATACTTCCAGGTAGCTGTTCCCCAAGTTTCAGTACACGCTACGTTTAGAATTCGGTTCTACATCGTTACTTGCATATGTTGAATCAGTAAAGTTTACTCTGCTACTCGCTTTATACAGTTTGTATGTGGGACAGTCATTAGGAGGGAAACGTTTCGGTTTGGAATGGAGGCTTGTTATTTTAGTGACTGCGGAAATAGGAAGTTTATTTATGTATAAGTTATTTGGATAGATGAAAGGAATTTAAGAGTTTAATTGAATTTAGCCGTCTGAAATTATAAACGCGACGGCTCTGAGTTCGATGCCCTTGGAGGGAAAAGCGTTGACTTCCGCCACTCAACAGATATTTTCTCAAAAATTCGTCGTCGTCTTAATAGTAGGTTCCTTTTGGTTACTTTTCCATATACGGGATAGAGAGTGAAGGTAAAAAAAAGGAATGATTTCAATGTAATTAATGTTTTTTTTATTTTTAAAGTTGCTATGACTTTAATTCAAGATGATACTCATTTTTTATTATTTGCATATCGCCTGTGATGCATTGGGAACGGGTATAACTGTAAGCGTGATGGTTGTGAGTTCAATTCCCTTTGCTTGGATGTTTAAATCAAAATATAGCGTTGGGTTCCGCCAGCCCAAAAGGCAATGAATTCAGGGCGGAAAATTGGAGACGAAGTGTCTTTACAGTAGGTTATGTTTTTCTATCTTCTAAGCGGATTCTGTGTGAAACTGAAAAAAAACTATATTTATGTAAATAACTAAAGCAAATTTCTTTACAAACAATACGAAATGAATAATAATTTCCAATATTAATATCAACCCCAAGCAGATATTGTAATTAGAATGTAACTTGATTTCAACTAAATATGTAAATGTCTTTTAGTTAGACATGTGTGACATGGTAATTAGGGATTCAAAGGCGGAACTTCTAACGAAACGTTAATCACTGTCGCTATAGAAGCCTTACTACAATAGTTGTGATATACATGTTATAAAACACAGCAGGGTATGCAGAGGGAACCTAGTGTTAAGACACTCCGTTTTCCACTTTCTGCCGAATTCTGGAGGCATTGCGTTTTAAGTGTCAGAACTTAAGAATGGAAGAAATGGAAATATAAACGTAAATAAATATTTCACGGCCTCATATTAAAGAAATTTGTTCACCGGTAAAACAAATGAAATAAATAACATAATAATATGGCTGAAGTAAGTTAATACATTTATATTTAAGACGTCTGTGAGCCTCGCTGAAACGTTGGCTTATTTTCTTATTTAAAAGAGTCCTTGTAAATAATAAATCCACGTTGCCGAGTACTGTACTGGGGATAGGATTGCAGAAAAAACACCGCAGCTCTCGTGAAATATTCGAGTTCGGTATATGTAAAGAAAAATTATATATAGGAATATATGGTATTGTAGCACAGTGTCTGCTTATGCGAGGGTTGTGCCATTTGGAGGTAGATAAACCAGTAGGAAAACTAGTAAGTTTACGCTCGTCCATGCTTTTCTTGCCGTTCGCTTCGCTCGTTGTAATAATAAAAAACGACAATCTTTGATAAACAAAGATATATTTTTTTGGTCTATAGCACTCACAATATGCTATTTAAAAACAAATAGGTCTTTTTTATAATATAATAGAAAGATGTTGAAAACGTACAATATATATTCATAACTAACTGTCTTTTTTACAGTGTATACAGTAAGGTAGACAGATGTAACCCAGTGTTAAGACATTCCGTTCTCTACTTTTTATTACCAGAGCGAGTACGTTTCTTAATCCCTGCTAATGTCGATCGAACTTACAACCATTGCCTTTAACTTTAAAGTCAGATTCTGCCCCACTGCGCCCACAACAGTCCACATATCTACCATAACACGATTTATTAATTTACTAGACAGAAATATTGCCGTGGAAAATGCCATTAAATATACACTTCAACGAACTGGAAAGGAGCGGAATGAAGCTGAGTGAAAGAGTACGAATGAATTAACATGTTTGATTATTTTATGATTAGAATGTGGCACGCATATTATATTATTGAGGCCAGAAAGTGGGGAACGGAGTGTCTTAACACTAGGTTCCCTCTGCATACCCTACTGTGTGCGGGATACAGCGTGAAGCTCATAATAATAAAATATTTATATATTAAATTCATATGATTTAATCATGTTTTATACACTATGTAGTAAAACCTCATCAATCAATCATCGCTATTGTTACGATCAGGTTTTAATTTATTAACGTGTATGGGAAGCTTTGTGTTTAAACGTCTACCCATCAACAATTGCGCCGGCGAGCTCACTCCATTACGAGGAGTCACTCGTATATTAAGAAGACCTAAATGCAAATCTGTCCCCGAAATAACCGATTTCTTAATAATATTTTTAACACATGACATACAGGACATACTGACGGACATACATTTTTTTCAATCATAATTTTATATTTACCCGGTAGTTTACCTACACCCTGAAATAAATCATCATATGTTTCTATATTTAAAGAATATATACGCTTAATAACTCCCAACTTTTCACAAGTATCTTGACCTAAAACACTCTGACAGTTATCATTACATATTACAAAATTAATTTTATAAATATTATTCTTATATATCCAAGACATCTCAATAGAACCAAGTATAGGTAAATAATTCCCACAAAAAGATTGTGCTTTTATGTTACATTTTGTTAAATCATTTAAACAATAACCTAATCTTTTATAAGTTAAAAATGATAACACATTTAGATCGGACCCCGAATCCAATTTAAAATTTATAGGCACACCAGTACTATATAAATATAATGTTTCAAACCATTTGCTATTTTTATTACAATAATCTCTTACAGTTGACACAAGAAACGAGTCATGGTCACTAACACTTTCACGAACCTCATGTACTTGTTTTTTACCTTTCGCCGGACACATCTTTCTATAATGCCCTTTATTATTGCACAAAAAACACTGCACAAACCTGGCCGGACATCGATGATAGTTATCTATATAATAAGAATTACCACACGCGACGCAACACTTAGTCGGGACGCACTTGTCACTGTTGAAAGCAGTGTCCCGACGATCTGCATTCCCGCTGTCCAGTGCGGGGCGCTCGCGTACGTGCCCGCGGCCCGCACTCGGTGCCGCCGATGCTGCCGATGCTGCCGCGCCGCCGCCACCGCCGCGCCTCGGCGCACGCGCACGCGCACCGTACAACGCGTCCACTGTTCGAAACGCCGCTGATGATTCCGCGCCATTACATATTTCGATTTGCTTATTCTCTGCAATTGATATTTCGTTTGCCTGACAAATTTTTATAGTTTTTTCCAAGGTCAATTCCTCTGTCCTTAGTAATCTGTCACGAACTGTAATGTCGGATATGCCACAAACGATACGATCTCGTATTAAACCATCCTCTAAATGCTCAAACTCACAGTGATGACTCAGCAGACGCAACGCAGTCACATAAACGTCAATAGTTTCGTCCGGTTCTTGAACACGTGTAAAAAACCGGAATCTCGCCATTGTTGTATTATGTTTCGATACAAAATATTCATTAAATTTTCTAACGAGCACATCAAAATCGTCCTGGCTCTCATCCTTTGTGAACTTGAAGGTTGAAAATATGTCATATCCATCAGGTCCGATCAAATTAATAAGTAAACTCGCTTGTACTTCCTTTGTTTCTCTGTACACTCCCGATGCCTTTAAAAACACTTGGAATTGAGTATACCATTTACGCCACGCGTCCGCCCGATTTGCAGGGCCACCTTCCAATATTAATTCCGTTGGAGGTCTAGCGTGTTCCATGTTTAATAATAAACAATCATTTCAAATTTAACACCGCTGTCACCATGTAGTAAAACATCTAGCTCACGACCAAGACTGACTTTAATTTCTCATAACTAGTTTTACAATTGTTTTGCATTCTACCTCACATTTATTAATAATTTAATATTACTTAATATATAACACACTATACAACACTTTTGTTTTCTCGGTTTTTCGTACGTATTCATCCAAGCCCCGGAGATAGGAAGAAAATCAGACAGCGTCAGCAGCACAGCATCTGGATTCGATTCCCAGCCTAGAGAATGAATGGATTTATTTCCTAACCTGGTAACAAGCCAGAGCGTGGCGTTGAGTTACACCCCTCAACATGCAATTAAGCAAGTAAAAACAAAACATGTTAAAATAAAACACATATTTTGAAACTTTCCAAACAAAACTGCATTACTACACAAATTTAAGCCCCCGAGCTACCTTAGTTGTTCTATTATACTAGAATATTAAATACTTGTACATATATATATGTGTATGTGGTACCAGCATTCACTAGTTTGTAAACTCGATAAAACTTAGTTTCATACAATTCTGCAATCCTTATCTCATTATTATGTTTTAAAGGACCTTTTGTAGCGTAAAATACGTGTTACTCTTATATGTATTATTGTCAAATATAATTACGTTGGTGTAGAATATTTATTTTATTAATTTATATTATTTCTAATTCATTACTTATGTATTACTTTTCTGTATAAAAGTTTCAAAAACCAAATTTCATAATTGATTAGTAGCTTTTTTCCACAATTGGCTAGTGGCAGTCTCTAACTACAAATGTGACGGTTGTCGTTTCAATTCCCACTTGGGGGGATAAATAATTTCCATTTCTCTGCTGTGGTATGATCAGTAATAGACCACAACTGTTCGACACGCAATATCTCAAATTCGAGCGGAAAGGGGAACGGAGAGTATTGACACTAGGGTCTTTCCGGCTACTTAGCTATAACCGGGATACAGCGTAAAGCTGGAAAACTGTATTAATTTATTTTTATAATTTTTTGCACCTTTACTAGTCTTAAAATACTCAGTCACCTTTAGGATACTTCCGTTCCCCACTTTCCACCGAATTTCAGAGGTTTGTGGGTGACAGGATTCTCTTTTTTTTCTACAAAAAACATTTAATATATTACTTTTATAATAAGTAAAAATTTGTTAAAGAAATAAATAAAATCTTATCACTTAAGAATTGAGTCTTTTATAATTTCTTCACTAATTGGGTTTTATCTAGAAGTCTAGAACTAATTAAAACAATTGGGTCTTAAAATTTTACAATAAGATAACCTTGCTCTTGAAATGGAAGAGAACTGTAGCTTTGAGACAAAGGATTACTCACAAAGATACCTGGACTTTTAAATTTCAAACGATTTTAATATAAAAATTCTTTAAGAATACAAATAACAAAATAATTTTATGTCAATATTTTATATTAGATAATATTTATCTTTATATTTGTTTTGTTTTTGAAATTATTTTCTAAAATATTCTTCCATGCTAATTTTCTTAACTTGGAGGGACCGTCTCTTATATTCTTTTTAAATATCTTTATTTATAAGTATCTTATTTAATTTAGTTTTGTAATGAAAGAAAAACAGATCTTTATTACAGTTAGGAGAAAATAAACTATCCGTCACAATCAATTTCCCGCTAAAGTGTGTGTGACATATTACAGTTTTTCTTATCAGTTTTTTCTTTCACGGAAAAGGCGAAAGCATTGGACGGTACAGCCTTGACATTTTATTAGAACCACTCTATTTCTTCTATAAATAGAAATAGTAATACGTTCGATTTCGTATGTTTATCTAATAATAAATATCTATTATTGATGATACCTACATCATGAGACCCTAGATCTGTCATTACTTTAAGCCATCGTTTTGTAGTGAGATAGCGACAGATTGTAAATGCCTTGGTTGTGGGATCTATCCCCACTCGAGAAATGATTTATTTTAATAGACAATGTTTTTTTTCTTTTTCCTCCGAGAAGAAATCGAACCCATAACTGTTGCGTTTGCAGCTCTAATTAGTTCAATGAGCGGCTATAAATTCTGTCACTCTACAGTGTCTCCGATTCAAACGATAATCAAAGAACGGAGTGTTTTTCTCTGTTCTCTCTGCCTACACTTCTATATGCACGAAACTAAAACAACTTAAAACCTATTTAACTATGCAAACTAATACAATAGCACTTACTCAATATAGGCTTACGCCTATATTGTCTACACCATACATTATTCTTAATTCCAATGCTGTACGGATGACAGATGTGAAGGATGAACAGGCATTACGGCGCTTAGGAACATTAATTATGATAACTTCAAATATGATGTATGTATGTATGTGTCATCCATAATAACTTAGGTGTGTTTTTTTTTAATTTAAAAATGTAAAAATAATATCAAAATTATTAAATTTTTATATCTTTTAAATAAAGTTTCACTAAAATAAAAAATAATTTTGCTGTATTTTAACCCTTTTAACCGACTGCGCAACGTAAAGTAGGGTAATATGTTTATCAGTGTAGTAAAATAAAAAAAAATACTGACACTTTTATTTCTGTCAAACCCATGTAATTGAACAAAATCCACATAGAACCTTCGAAATCCGACGAAATCACGCTGATTCTATTTTATATTCCTTTGACTCGTATTGTGATCCCCTTTCCTATATTGAAATAAAAGTTTCACATTACTGAAATCCATTTTATTTTAAGGTTTTTGTAGAACTTATTTGTTTACATATTTAATAAAAAAAAATTCTTTCTCCCGTATTTAGCCCAGAGGAGGAGAAAATAGAGTTTCTGCTTTCAGACATTGCGTGTTGAGTGGAGGAATTTAGTGAATAACCATTATATTTTTTATAAGAATATAGAATGTTATAATTTTTGTTAGCGTCTAACTGTATACTGCGGTAAATGTCCTATTTGCGCATAGCAGGGAAGGTAGAGGGAACCTAGTATAAAGACACTCCGTTCCCCATCTTCCGCCGAATACTGGAGGCATTGCGTTGAATGGCGGACTCCAGTGGAAATCGAACACACAATCTGTCCCATTTATAGTCACATTTTGAACCCCTGCGCCACGCCAGTGGCCTCGTTATAAAATTTCAACAGTATATACCATTTTCTAAAATAAATGTACATGTCGACAAAAAATCATTATTTGCGTCACAAAACTGTCCCGGCCGCGGTTTTAACGTTAAAAATTTATGACACTTCCTCTGATAGCTTACACGGGATTGAAATTAAATTCAATTCACAAATATTTATATAGATTTATATATGGGTCACTGAGTCTATTGATATTTTAAATTTGTTTAGCTTATAATACGTAGCCTATTAATGTTACAAATTTGAAAATTTGTGCAGATGGATGGATGTTTGTATCTCTTTCATGTAAAAACTACTGGACAGATTTGGATAAAATTCTATAGTAATATAGCGTATACATCAGAGTAGCACATAGGTTACAATTTATATAAAAAATTTATAAATTGTCCATAACATAACAATGTTAACAATAAGTTTAAATTCTAACCCAATAAAATTTAAGAAATATTCAAGAATTTCAATACATTTTTAGTTCTAACTACTTACTATATAAAAACATTTTAAAAAATACTAATAAATTCAATACTAAAATTCACGTCAAACCAAATAAATAATTTGGGAAAACGTCAGCTCTGACAGTTTTATGTCTATGTTTCTTTCACTAGGCATATGTCTTTTCAAGGCGTAATAAATTATAAGGCTCTACCCTTATATCCTCCACATCTCAGTTACATTGGGATTGTTTATCAAATGTCTCTTTTTGTGCTATAAAATAAAATTTATAGCAGTTTCACATTTTTTCCGGAATAGCAAGAAATAAGTAAAAACCTAATGGTAAAACATTCCGTTCCCAATACATCGTCTTATTTTGTTTGTTAAGTGGCGTAACTGAACGCCGCGTTTGTAGTTGGAGCCGAAACCAGTAGAATATCGACATCTGTAACTGTTAATGCGGTGGATGTGGGTTCGATCGCCATGGATATTATTGCATTCAGTTTTAGTTTTTTGTAAAATAAAAAAAAAGCTTGTGTTAGAATTTTATCATTCAACGAAATGTGAAGAACGGAGTGTCTTAACTCTAGATTTTCTTATAAAAACATTAAATTCTAAACAATTGTACTAAAACAAGTATAGTTCTATATGATTTATTATAAGAGAAGTTATAATAGATTATACCTTTTGTAAAAAAAGTGTGGATATATCTCAACAGATACAATGCGATGAAAAATGAACGAGTGTCCAGTGGGGGCTTTTTAGTTTGTTTCCATTGTTACCTTCTGAATAACACTAAAAGTTGAACTTTTGATATAGGTATGGATGATGTAAACAATTCATTTTATTTATATTTCTTTTTAGCTTCACACTTTATCACGCATATAGCAGGGAAGGTAGAGGGAACATAATGTTAAACACTTCATTTCCCATGCGCCGTCCAATTTTAGAAACATTATAAATATCCTAATGGGAATAGAGGTAACCTGGCAATATAGTGTTAAGAGACATACTATTTTGCCAGGTTCCCTCTGCCTACCTTGTTATTTGCGGGATACAATGTGAAGCTAAAAAAGTCGAAAGAAAGACTAAATAAAGGAATATATTCTACAAATTAGTAAATAACGTTAATTTTACGTCTCGAACATATCAAAAGAAACCCACCCAAATGTAACCTAAATTGTAAGCATAAAGAAAACGCTAGTCGGCGTAGATTAACCTGAATTCTACTAATTAGATGTAGGCTCTTGTGGCGCAGTCTGTTAACGCGACTCGGTAGTTATGTGTTCGATTTTGATACGGTGATTTAGAGTTCCACCACTTAACATTTCAACTCAATGTCTTGAATTCTTGTGGAAAGCGTAGAATGGAGTGTCGAGACACTAAGCTCTGGCTTATCCGGATTTGGCCTGTACCGAAAAAAAATGAAAATAAAGCTAAATATATGTATTTTTATGTAAATTCACATTAAAATACAACGTTTGAAAGGTTATTTTAATGACTGATGATATAGAAAAAAATATTTTTGATTTAGAGTGAAATTTAAAACATTACCTAAACATTCCACGAGGTAAGTTCACGTTGGAAGCGGTTAACAAACTCATCAACAAAAGCTTAGAATGGATGAACATTAAAATTTACGGAATAGTTTAACAGCTTGTTTTATACGGTTTATTGCTTTTCTATTACAGTGTATCTCGGGAAACTTAAGAGAAATTGCTTTGAGCATTGATACATTGTATATAAAGAGAAGTTATTTCAGTTAGACAATGAATTGTAACGCAGTTTTTACTAATAGATACATGATTCTTTTTTTTAGCTTCACGCTCTATCACGCTTAGCACTGTGTTGCACGGCGGTGCAACAGGGGAAACCCGTAGTGTTAAAATACTCCGTTCCACATAAACTGCTCAATTCGAGACATTGCGTGTTGAGTGCTGAAACAGAAGGAATAGAACGTTCAAACCCTCAAACGTGATAAAAATATATAAATTATATGTTATATTACATTTATAATTAACATATTTTAGCAGTATAATATTTCAGGATCCCCAGGTCACGATATCCGCATAGCGGCGGCTACTACGTAATTGCATACTGTAACCTGCTGTTCATAATTTCGGTACGAGAATTTCGGTTAAACTTAGTATGTGTTTAATATAATATGTACGAGTATGTTCTAACGGCTTGTATCACAGTATACCGTGGTTTAATATGTAATTTATTTTTTATCTATATAGGTATATTTAAGACATTTTACAGGCTATGTTAATATTTTTAGGATTTCGTACCTCGAAAGGAAAAAATGGACACCCTAATCACAACAATTTTCCACTTATCGCCGAATTCTGGTGCTATTGACAGGTGGAACTCAACGCCGCGCTTTGCCTTGTGTAATCAGCATCTATATTTTAAATATAAATATAGATTTTTCCAATTAGGGTACAATATCACTACTTTTATTCGCGTTGCAGACTTAACCCTCTTGTTAAGACACACCGTTGGGGTTTGGGTTGAGTTGTGCAACTTAACGTCTTGTTTTGTCAGAGAGAAGAAATAAAAATATTTTAAATATAATCATTCTCCCTAAATGATCGGTGATCGAACCCATAACTATCATTTTACAGTCGGATGCTGTTCCACTGCACCAGGACAGCCTATCCACCTTAATGGAATTTCAGTAGTAGAAAGCTA
>JAEBDU010012746.1:0-46520 GCA_016802625.1 Heliconius numata
AAAAATGTTTTTTTGATAATCTTCCATAGTTTCTATTAAAAGTTCTTGTTGGTGATGGATTTGATTTGACATTTGAATCACAAATATTTTTAAATCTATTTGATAGAGACATAGAAGTTCTTGATGGTACATAATTATCATTGTTCATCAGTAAATTTGATTGACTTATATTGGAAGGAGCATCAAAGATGGATTGAGGAGTTGAATTCCATACACTAGCACTAAATGTTGCAATAGGTATATTAAACTGTATTGGTGCTAGTTGAGTGTATGGCAGTAAGTCATGTTTCTCCTGCGGTTTGGAAAAACTATTATTTATAACTTGTTTATTGTATATTTTTGGTTGCATCAATTGGTGGACCGGAATATGTTTCTGAGGATTAGAATCTTGAGGTGAATTAGATGGTTCTGGACAGTTAACGCTTTTAAAATCTGGATGCTTTTCTAGCGCCTTTGTAGTACTTTTTGCTTTTGCTATCTGTAAATATTATTATTATTATAGATATTATAGATTCTATTAATTGATATCATCAATTAAAATATTATTAAATTCACCTCAGGTTCACTTAAATTCCATACTGCATTGCCACTTAACGTGTTAAAGTAATAAATTCGGCCTGAATGTGATTTAGAGCGACATACAATCCACGAATCGCCTGCTGATTTTACAATTTCACTCACTGACATAATATTTTTAATAATCAATATGTTTTTTTAAAAATATTGTTTATGTTACTGAATAAGTCAACAATGGCTTTTTAAAGTTTGTTATAAAAATATAAACCTTATTGCCAATAATAACTGTGCGTGATTTAATCTGTGGTAAAAAAAATAAGTTACTCCTTATTTGGTAGGCCGTTTATACGCTTGTAATGGCTAGGCAAACATCCACGTTTATACGGTTGTAATGGCTAGGCAAGTAGGCAAACACCCACGAGCCTTCTCAAACGTTCCATCTTTATGCCTTGTGCTTGTTTCCATCTATATGGATCCTGACATGGGATCTGCGCTCGTGATTTTTTTCATCAATATAGCTCAATGATAAGGCTTTAGTAACATATAAAAGTTAAAACGGTTAGTCTAGATACCTTGGAAACAAGATAAATCGATAAATTAATAAATTTCTAAAAAGTTTAATTTTAGTAAAAACTACCAAGTGTTGTAGCGGTTGTAGTAAATATACTGGTGATTTTTTTCCAGAAAGAAATCACATCCGTTCGACAAGAACTCATGATCAGATCAGATCACAGACTAAATTCGCACCAATGTCGTTAAATACGACAATTCGCACAAATACGTCGCAACCGCTTGTTTTGAGTTGTGTTAAAAGACTGACACTGGTCCGGATTGGCGACAAGCACTCGAAAGCTGTTATAACCCTCGCGAAACACCCTGCGTGGAAAGACGTTTGTGATGGTAGAAGTTTGGCAAATTTCGGCAAGCGTCTATACGGTCTATCTAGGATATTCCCGACGAAATTGTTTTGTTTTCAAATTTACCGCCAATTGCCTTTTACTAGGCATCAAACTCGTTAGTTTCTAAATTCAAACAGTCAAATGTGTTGATGTCAATGAATTTAATTTACTCGTTCAGAAGCAGTCTTAAATGTTATTATTGATTTGGGTAAGATTGCATATTACAAAAAATACCCTAATTGAATCTAATAATCCAATATCGAAATCGAATCCAAAATAATTAATCGAATAAAGTGAAAGCAGTATCTTAGCTGGATCTCTTTTTAACGTGCATACTCCTTTGTGTGTTTTCCATTCAACGTGACGCTGGCGAAGTGATTAGTGCTGAATTGGCACGCTCGGAAAGCCATAAATAAAGAGCAACAACAACAATAATCGAATATCGAATCGAAAATATTTAATTGAGAACCTCCTCCTTGTTTTGAAAGTTAGTTAAAAATACAGATTTATTACAAACAAATACATTATTATAATTATAAGTAAAGATATGGATTGCTATATTTGCAATCCATATCTTTACTTATATATTTGCAGGCAAACTCATGCCTTATGTTCATTCAAATGCTGATAATTTTCTTTTTAATGAACCAATTTTGATGAAACAAACTGTATATGTTGAGTTAAAACAAAGCAATTGGTGGAAGTTTCAAGTAAATCGGATCGGATTCGAAGATAAGCGTGACCATACATACAGACAGACAGACAAGAAATTAAAAAATATATTTTGCTTTCTAATATTCTTTTTAATTGTCCCTCTATCCATTTCAGTCAAAAATACAAAATGTTTTTACAAAAACGAAATATTTATAGTGTTTTATTATATATAGAGATAATTTAGCTAAAATAAAACTTCAAAAAAACTTTAACATCATTTATTCTGTCGACTATTTTAGATTTTAAATATATTAAAGTACCTAAATTGGAAGCCAGTTGTGCTTAATAATTATAAATTTCAAAAACTATATGCCGTTTTACATGCCTTTATGTATGCTCTATTATTTATTTTTAATTACATGGAGAAAATAATATTATTGTTTATAATAGTGTAGAAAATTGTTTCTTTATGAGTTATAAATAGTTGAGATCCATATATTATAATAATACCTTATATATAAGTTTTTTCAATATACACAAAACATTTTATTATAAATAAATTACTAATAAAATAAATACTACATATAGTATGGTTGTAGTTACTGCTTGTGTCCATCACATTTTGCGCTAAATGCTTTGGGTCACCATAGATCGTAACTGTATAAATATCATTTTTTTATCATCTTTAATAAAAGTATATCAGTGCTTCTGTAATTTGAATGTTGTTGTTCTTCTGGAATTTTCTCAATATAAAAACTCTCTGCAAGCTTCTCATAAAATGTTTTCCACAACTTTTTTTGAATTTCTGTGTCTCTTAATTCCTGAGTCAGGTATATCGTTGGCTTTTTCTTTACTGAATTATTTAAGCACTGTAGAGTTTCGATCAGCGGGTTAATAGCCTGATAATATAATAAAAGTTATTCATTATAATAAATTATATAAGTAATCATGAAAAACAATAAGCAATATACATAAGCCAAATGATGTGGATTAGTTATTAAAACTAAAATTAGAACTACCAAAAGCATATTTGTTCTAAGACTAGCAATCAATGTCAGAAAATCATTGTTAGTTATTACATCTTCATAGTATACACAGTCAGCTAAAACAATCATATCAAACTCCTGTTTATGTATTTCAGAATTTTTATCACCCCATACTAGTGATTCTGCTATGGCATATCCTCCCATACTAGCAATTTTCTGTTTGTTTTCAGATATGTTCAATCGCAATAAAGGTAGTGCTTCTGGTAAGTCTGTCAGTGTAACTTGGGCTCTAAAACAAATAAAATATAAATTAAAAAGTGTTCATTACAATGTAATTATATAAATATGGAATATATTAAAAACACAGATGATAATGGATATTGCTAACCCTAGTGTAGCTGCAGTAAGTCCTACAACTCCCAGACCAGATCCCAGCTCCAAGACCCTTATTCCACTTAAGAAATCAGGTTTTGACT
Organism: Heliconius numata; assembly: GCA_016802625.1. NCBI lineage: Eukaryota > Metazoa > Arthropoda > Insecta > Lepidoptera > Nymphalidae > Heliconius > Heliconius numata. The sequence goes on from JAEBDU010012746.1 coordinate 3,532, forward strand.
GACACATAGTTTCAAGATACTTTGCTAGAACCAGTGAAGCGTCCCAAACAACACAATTGACATCGCCTTCCAGTTTCTGATATATTTTTAAAGTTTTTAAGCATACTTCAATATCTATTTCTCTCGGAAATAAATCACTTAATTGAAAAGAAGGGCTTCTGTGAGACATATTATTATTTTATTAGTTACAAATCAATACAAATAATATTAAGCTTCTTATATAAATAACATTAAACCAAAATTAACTTATTTAAATGAAAACGATAATGAACACACTGTGTGTGCCGGTAGAAAGTTATGATTTAGTAAAAACAAGAAATCGTCGATATTTTTAATTAATTAATATAAATCACAGTCAAATTAAATCAAAAGTCAATCACAGATTAGCAACCCATGATATAACTATTAATTGTTTAATATTGTCAACCCTGCTTAGACCACAGATGTACAAAAATATCAAATCAATAAAAATCACTTCATTCATCTCGAAAACTTCTTCAGTCAAAAACTTTATAATAAAGCTACGGTAATAGTACTTAAAAACGACAAGAGCCTTGTCAACATTATGAATATGGTTTCGTAACTACTTAATACTTTAATAATTATGCTACGCTCGGTTGCCTTGTCTTTCATCATGAAGCTTCCAGCTTCTTATGGGATGATTCGACGTCAAGTTTGACCATCTCATGCGGCTGAGAACCTGCGAACAGATCCCTCATTTTAGCAATGACTAGAACAAGCTCAGAACCCCTAAGCACTAGCGTGTTGGTAACTCGATTCTTAATACGCTGATCCATTAGGACTAAATCAATCATATTTTCTCTTCGGTTTGTATGTAGGTACATGTGAATTTTAATTAAAAATCGTCTCGTTATATAACATTCACAAAATATGGCCATCGCGAACGCGCCGATAAATGAATGTATTAAAGTGATATATAGTTTATAACATAAAAAATAATAGGTGATTTAAAAAAAAAAGTTATCGTTACGAACTATGGTCGTCGCGAACACTCCTACTGTTTGCCTGTGGACTGTGTATGTGTAATCTGTATGTATATTTACGACTTTTGTAATTATGTATTTATTCTGTATGTGACAAAGATGAAAGATCTGCTTAAGACTTAAGTGATGAATCTCTGTTAAATTTATTATTTATATTATGATCACTATTGTTTAACTTAATTTACATGTAAAATTAAAGTTTTTAATAGTATTCATATTTTATGATTCAATTGGTGGCACAGTATTAACTAAATAGATCATTACAAAAGTTGAAAATTTCATGTGAGTATAAGTCCATTCTATTTTTGATACCATTACATCATTTATAAGGAGTGTACTCTGTTATTTACTGTGATGATTGTAATTCAATTAATAGTTAACATTTTTTTATGCCCAACAGAAAAACACGATAAGCACATATAGTTAGTCTGAATTTGTGGTGAAAATGCCAGGGTAAGCGTTCTAATAAGAATGATCCTTTATAATGGGATTGCTCAATGTTCGTCAGAATAACAGCTTCAATTAATATAATACAGATTTCATAATTAATTCACCTGATATGAATTACAGTTTACTTCGATTCATAATAATTTATTAATCACAAAATCATCACACACTCTCAGACTTGCAATCATTTCATTTGTATTTAGAGTTAATCTGTTAAGTACTTATACTTTTCCAATATTAAAATATATATATTTTATTTAATTAAGAAAAATGTATTCATAATACCATCCTTTATTATATATTAAGATATAATTTACAAAAAATAAAATTACCAAGGATAAATATAAATATTTATGGACATTTGTTATAAGGGACACTTTTAAATATTCCTTAAAGTGATTCACACAATTTATTATTTTTCCTTATATAAGTGTTTTTCCTTGACTGGATGTGACACCCTAGTTTGTAGATTGTCATATACATTTACATCATTTTTCCTGTATAACACAGACATTGTAACCATTTGTCTAATCATTTATTGTTATAAATACAGTTATAGTAGTAGTAGTATACAGTTTACAAACAAATATTTCAAAACTATCTTATACACAGCTATGTAATCTGGACAAATCTAGACATGGCTGAAGTTACATCCTCTATGGACTTTTCGTACAGAAAGAATGTGTTAATTAAACATACAAATTAGACAAAATAAATATTGATTGTAATTTGCATTATCAAAATTATACTGAAATATTCTCTTCTATTTCTCATTTTTCAATTTCTGCTAATTAAGGTCTTAGACTTTAAAAGCACCTCTTATATTGAGATGTGGTTGAGGTTATACTTCACCTACAACACTGCTTATAATTTAAATTGAAAGTAAAAAATATTACCTCAAATACAATAAATTAAATACAATAAGGGAAAAATTTATATGTAGAATTACTCTTAGAATTACTACTATCAAGTCTTGTTCAAAGAAAAACTTATGTATTTTCAAATGCTTGTTGTTGTATTTGTGCAAATATTTGTTCTTAATACAGTTAAAATATTATGCCTCAATTTTTTTTGTAAAAAATTGAGAATACCATAAATATTATTAAGACTTATTATTTAAATATTTTTTTAAATTACCTCAGAAAGTCAAGAACTACATTTTTATACTTAATACTTTTTTATTGCAGCATTGCAAATATGTCGCTGGACAATATGTTTTGTACCCGTTGTGGAGATGGTTTTGAGCCAAATGAGAAAATAGTTAATTCCAATGGTGAACTTTGGCATACTAGTTGTTTTGTGTAAGTCAATGTTACCTTTTTTCCTTTTGTCATCTTTGTAACTTTGCTAGTAAGTATGCAAATTCTAGACATCTATATATTTTTTTCTACTATTATGACTTTAAAGTGGCCTGCAAAATAATTTTTGATGTGAATTTTTTGCCAATTTCCAATTTAATTAACGGTTTGCCAGCTTTGGTGTAGAGTATGCTGTGTTTTCTGACCACATAGGTGTGTATAACGTATAACACCCACAAGCAATAATCAAAAACATCTCTGCCCATCTCTACAGTTAGACTATGTCAAGGGTATAAATAAATATGAATAGTTATTTATTTAATTGTATGAAATATTTGTTTAAAGTCAAGAAGAATTATCATAGCTTTATGTGGGGGTTGAGTCACTGCCATATAAAATAATTATAACAATAATTTGGCAATGACCTAAACAAAGAATTGTGAAAAAACTTTGTTCAACAAAGTGAAGAATTAAATATAATTTATAGATTTTATCTATAGCTTTTTTAAAATGTTGATCTATTTTATCTTTCTGTATAAAATAAATACAGGGGACCCTTATAATAAACAAATAACCTAATAGCTTGACTATGAAATAATATAAATACAGAGAGATAATCATTGTCAAATAATGTTGTTTATATACATTATAGTCTATATGGTGATAGCACAAATCTTGGCACAAGAGTTCCAAAACCCCCAAAGTTTCAAAGAAGTTAAAAATTTAATTTTGAAGAAGAATTGAAGTCAAAATAGTCAATGATCTATAAAAAATACAGTAGGAACATATTTTTTGATAATAAAGAAAAATTGAAATATAATTATATGCAGCATAAAGTTCCACTTATTGGCGTAGTGCCTTACCATGTGATTTATTTTTGTTTAAACTTTTTCAACAGATGCGCCCAATGTTTCCGAGTATTCCCTGATGGAGTGTTTTATGAATTTGAAGGTCGAAAATATTGCGAAAGAGATTTTCAGGTGTTATTTGCTCCATGTTGTGGGAAGTGTCGTAAGTTATTTCTGAAAATATTTGTAAATGGGATTTCTTTTGTTCGACAGTGCTCAGATTATTGAGTTAACTAGCCACCCACCAAATTATGCGTTAGGCTAATTATATGGTTTAATAGTGAAGTTGTGAGTTTGGCTCCCACTCGAGAAAATGAAATATTTGTATTTCTTCGCTCTGGTGTCGAGGCGCTGGGACTTAACACCTAATGCCTCCTGAATTCGGCGGAAAGTGGAGTTTCTTAATATTAGGCTCCCTCTGCATATAATAATCGTAATGACATGCGGGAAACAGCGTTAAGCTAACAAAATATTATGATAAGAAGATACAACAAAAGTGCTTGCAATGACTGGTGACATCACTCAGAACAGATAGAAAGTTATTGTAATAAAATTCAATGAATCCGCAAAATAGCAATACTAATAGCTGAGGCTAAGTAAAGTGAATTAAGTTAAGACACTGTTCTCTACTTCCCACTTAATTATTCCAGACACAGTGTGGCGGGCGACATTTAACACAGCACATCTTACCGAAATTTTAAAATTTTATTTTAGAATTTTTATTAGGATGTTATTTCCAGGTGAATTCGTCATCGGTCGTGTTATAAAGGCGATGAATTCGAACTGGCACCCGTCGTGTTTCCGTTGCGAGGAGTGTAGCGTGGAGCTCGCGGACGCGGGGTTCATAAAGCACGCGGGGCGCGCGCTCTGTCACGCCTGCAACGCGAGGATCAAGGCTGACGGGTTGCAGAACTATATATGTCATAAATGCCAGTTAGTATGGTTTTTTTTGTATTTGTTGAATTAAGTTTTGGTATAAATATTTTTTTTACAGGAATTGAATTATTTTTGACACACAATTATCAAGTTATAACGTTGTCACCAAATAACTGTCTATTAAGTTTTTTTTTTCTTCTTGGGAGGGTAGAAAAATAGAATATAATTTAACGGCATTCTTTTGGGACCGTAGTGGCGCAGGAGCACCACAGAAGACGTAAACTTGCTTGTGGGTTCGTTCGCGAAAGTGGAAGTGTCTTAATACTAGATTTTCAGGTTCCTTTTGCCTACCATACCATATCCCCGATAATAATAAAAAATATACATATTTAATACAATGTTTTCTCCACAGCGGTGTAATAGACGGCGAGCCGCTCCGCTACCGCGGCGAGGTGTACCACGGGTACCACTTCGCGTGTGCCACCTGCGGCGTTGAGCTCGACCACACCGCGCGCGAGGTTAAGAACCGCCCCGGTTACGCCGCCAATGATGTTGTGAGTATTGTATAATTGTGGTAAATGTTATGATACAATGTATTATAATAGGTCGTCAGAGTAAGCTAAATTAGTAGAAGAAGCTTGAAATGGTAGAAAGAAAGCGACGTAAAATAATTATGTGATGGAATAAATATTATATTTTAAATCTAAGAATCTTCTATTTTTCATCGAAAGTAAAAAATAAAAAGCCCAAAGAAATATCAATAATTGTATATAAAAATTCCAGAATAATCTGTTCTGTCTGCGCTGTCACGACAAGATGGGTATACCGATATGCGGGGCGTGCCGCCGCCCCATTGAGGAGAGAATTGTCACTGCCCTTGGCAAGCATTGGCATGTTGAGGTAAATTATATATTCTTGCTGTATAACAGCCGTATCGCAAATAGCACAATAGTCAGAGAGAACCTAGGAACCTGATGATACTGAAGACACTCCGTTGCCCATCAAGATAATTTTGTTGATTTGTTTAGTGACTCAACTCAACGCCCCATTTTGCTTCGTTACCAGAGCAAGAAAATGACAATATTAAATATTTCATTCTCCCGAGTGGGAATGTATGCTTATAATGCTGCACAACTTTTGCTTATGTGTTATTTACTGATTTCCAATAGCTTAGCTGTTCTATTACAATACACACCTATTGTAGCACCTATCTGTCTGTAGTTTGAAGTGTAAAAATATGTGGTGGTAAAATGTATGAGCTAGGTATACAAAAATAATATTATATATCTATTTTTTGTACTACTTTGCCAACTAAGATCATCTGCCTCCAATAATAAATTTTAGTTTTGAAAAAAATGTATAGATTTAGTAGGGTTTTAGATTTTATGTTACGATAAAAAATATGGAAAACGAAAAACCTTTTAAAAGTTTTGTTATTTATAATTTTTTTTTTCCCATTATAGCATTTTGTATGTGCCAAATGCGAGAAGCCGTTCCATGGTCATCGTCACTACGAGAAGAAGGGATTGGCATACTGTGAACAGCATTATCACCAACTGTTTGGTAACCTCTGCTATGTGTGCAATCAAGTTATAGGTGGGGATGGTAAGTGATTGTATGAGTTTTAAATATTATATTTATCATTTGTGTTTTTCTACTTAGCGAGGTTTATAAAGTAGTATCAAGACAGTCATTTCTCATTCAATGGGAGAACCTAAGATAATGCTTTGCTTGTTGAGTATTAATATGAAAAACCTTTAACTATAATTATTCCCCTAAGTTAGAATCATCAATAAGTCGTTTAGTCGATGAATTATCATAGAAATAAAAAGTTTTTTTTTATTTTTTTTATTATAAAATCAATTGAATTATTAATAATCTTGATTAATAATTAATTATCTTTACTCAGTGTTCACGGCGCTTAATAAAGCGTGGTGCGTGCACCACTTCGCGTGCGCCGTATGCGATACTGCGCTGAGCACGCGCAGCAAGTTCTACGAATACGACGAGCGCCCCGCCTGCCGCCGCTGCTACGAGCGCCTGCCCACCGAGCTACGGCGTAGGCTGAGGCGCGCGCACCACTACACACTACGCCGTTAGACGTCCATTGTTAATGTCATCTAACGCTGTCAAATGACGGTGATAGTGATGTTTGACGTTAAAGGTCTTGGTTACGAAAAGATTTTTTTTGGTAATTCGAAAAAAGGATTTCATATTATGAATGTTTACTAGGTCTTTTGTTGCTGTAACACTAAATTTGTCGCCTGTTATCACCCATGTGGTTATTTGCACACAATATTATCTTTAAATTGTTTCTTAATTTAGTTTTATCCAACTTAAGGATTATTCAATTTCATGTGTTCATTGTAACTGCTTTATTAATATTAAGATTCAATAGATTTTCTTTAAATGGTTAATTACTAAAATCTACCTTTAGGAGTCTATGATGCTATTTTACAATTCAAAATTTATTTGAAACCTTTTAAACATTAAAAATGTCCATGTCTTGGGGCAGACTATAACTATTTAATATTTTGGTAAAGTATTCTAATAAGAACTGACATTATTAAATATAAATAATATAATAAATTAAGTGATAAAAATATTAATAAATAATTTATTAGGTTAAAGTTAATCTCATGTTTATTGCGCAATTATTGTCTATTTTAAGTCTCGAACTGTCTGCCATATTATGTAATAGCTTAAATATATTATATACTTAAATTTCTCTTAACACAAGTAATTATTTACAGAACTGATACATATACAAAAAAATCTGAATTGGTTAATTTGGCAAATGATTTTAAAGACAAAAACAACGAGACCAACTTATACATGCATAAAATATATATTTATTATGCACTCCATACTTTTAACTAAGCAGTAATAGGTAAACTGTGAAAAATGTTTTCCATTCCAACTTTAGATATTTTTGTTCATGTTTAAATTGAAAATAAAATACTATTCTTTCAAACTACCTCATATTAAATTGTTAAAATTGAAATAAAGTGCCTTATCAAATAAAAAATATTTTGAATTATTTGTTCTTACAGATTTAGACATTTAATTATAAGAAAAGTATATTCTAGTTATAACTAATATTATAATGAATACTGTCAACTAATAAAGTTGTAATTGTTAACAATTTTTACTATACTCTGTGGTGCTTAAATATATAGTAACAAATAAAAAAATGTATTTCCTTTGTACCTAAATGTAAATCACCAGCATATCACCATGAAATTTGGATATATAAATATATAGCATATTGTCGCCTTAGAGTAAACCTATTGCAAATTATCAGGAGTGACGGAGAATAAAAAATTGTTAAACGAAACATTCATTTATTTACTGAACATAAAATTACAACTCACATAACACTATTTTACACTTATTAATACAATAAGTTATAACGAGTCATCACCTAACGTTACCTCGTTTTTACAACACAGAATGTAATTTAATTTAACAGACAAAGTATTCCGCATTGCGGATTCGAATATTATTAAATGAAGAAAATTTTAACTATTATGTTAAAGTTAATACTTTAGTTATCTTTCTTCATTCTAGTACTAGTCATACGATAAATTATGGAATCTCTGCCGGGGTCCATGTCCATGATGGCGTACACAATGGATACCAGAGTGAACGTAAACACTATTCCGAACCACAAGATGATGTTGAAAATGGCGGCGTAATCTGCAGTGTAGTTGTCCTCGTCCTGGTATAAATGTAGTTCTTATATTAGTAAAACATATTGAGTAAATCATAACTAAAATGCAACAAATAATTGAAAATACTAAATGCAACAGACATCAATCCATTACGGTTTAAATTTTAATATAACTATAGATTATGTCAAAATTACAAGTAAATAAATCTATTCCAAAATACAAAATACTTGGTTTTAATGGTTAAACTATAATTAACAACAACTACTTGCACAAGTTACTTTTAATTCAGGTACACACTAAATATGCTTATGATAATATAGTATACACACTTTAGAACTTGTTTTGTTCATTGATCTTGTTGCATCCTATGGCAAATAAAAACTTATTACTTTTTTAAACAATATTTTTACTTAATAATTTAATAGCAGCAAAATATTTTCTCAATTGATGCAACTTCTTCATTTCTGTCTAAATATATTATATATATATTTAAATATTATAATGGTTCCCTTGAGCAGGAGAATGTAGATATGAGATTTAAAGCTCAAAAATTTACTATCAAACATTCCACTCCATTTTTTCTCTTTGCACCTGAATTTGAGACATTCTTTGAGTGGAGAAACTCAAAGCTATACTTTAGTTTTATCAAAGTAGGGATAGAAAAATAAATTATTTCCCCAAGTAGGTAGTAATAATTCCATCCTGCTACACCTCAGCGGTGTCATGAAATGCTTAAATGCATATATATAAGTTACCTGATATTCTGCTCTGAACTCAGGTGCAGCTCGAACAGCACGTCTGGTGTGAGCCACATCTGTGGTCACCACTGTAACAAGTACTGAACCATCGTAGGCTTTAACCAAGGCCTTGCTTAGGTCTTCTAGAGCATTACCTGTGAATAAATATAAAGAATAAGCAATGAAGTATAAAAGATAATAATTTTAAAATGAACCCTTACATTAAGAAAAAAATCCATGATCAGCAATAAAGAACCAACCAACAATCTTGAAAATAATTGTCATTTCAAAATCTTAATACACATTAAGTATGTAACCTTGTACTTTTTTAGCATAGCCAATGGTGAAAGTGATCTATAATATAAAAGTAAGAAATACTCTATAATACAAAAAAATTGTCATTTCTCTAATAATAAGCACATATATATTATAGGTTGTAGCAATGTATGTGCCAGGCCAGGTCTATATTGACATAACTTTTTTATTTGTGAACCGATTGAAATAAAACAAAACACTAGTCTAAATGTTAAATGAAGCTTGCATTATCAAATAGTGAGTCTAAATCAGTTAAGCTATTTCTGAGATTACAGAAAAAGAAAAATAAATAAAAAACTTGTACATACAACAGAATGATGTAGAGATAAGGTAAAGTGACATAGTTTTAAGTTCTACTACATTACTAAGGCCCCAAATAATCATTTTTATTACATTTCCTCCATGTACAGACAGCAATCTATTATGATTGTATTATGTATAAGTATAAATATGTTATATAAAATCAACTTACCCAATAACTTTTTGGCTTCTTTAGTTTGCAGAGAATTTGGTCCGTGGTAGTCTGAAAGTGCATGTAGAGAACGGAATCTAATGTTGTAGAAATCAACAATGTTATCAGCTGATACTGCACCAGATCTGATCTGTAATCAAACAATTATAATTAAAAAATAAATAATGTAACTATTTGAACAATAAATGAGCTTGGCAGTAAAAATAATTGATAAAATATACATGTAGGTATTACCTTGGCAGTTAAAGCTTTCAATACTTCCAATTCATAAATAAATTGATAATCTTCTTCAACAGTGTCATATTTCAAGTGTTGTAAAGTTTGCTTAGATACTTTTGGTGGTACAATCTCTCCAAACACATTTGAAGCTGATGTAAGCTAAAATAGAAATATTGTTATTAATTAAATTAAGAAATTATAAATAAAATTTTATTTACTTTAAATGGTATACTCACATCATCTGGTTCTGATAACCTTATATTAACAAGCTTGTTTCCACCACTCGTGAACCTCTGTCGAATTCTGTGTCTAACTGCATCATATGTGTCTGGTTCATATTCATCAACAATCAATGGAAAGTTTTTACTTTTGAGTCCAGCCTGAAAGGAAAATATATTGTAGGTACATACTTTTATTTTATATCAAATAATAAAAATTAATTTATCTTACATTATCTCCTAGAGAAGATACACCATCAATGTACACCTCAACAACTGCTTCGGGAGTATTAAACGGGTCCACGATGGATAAGCCATTCCAATCAGAACTCTGTAAATGAAAATGACACAAGGTAATGTCGTCGTACATAACATAATTGTCTAAAATAAGGTGTAAAGCTATTATTGTATTGGTAATTGATATTATACCTCTTCAACGGACAGTCCAAGAGATGCAGAGAAAATTTCTTTCAGAAGACTTTCCAATGTTTTGCTAGATCCAGTAAATTTCAAGGATGGCGGACTGTGCAAGATGCTAAATTCCCCAGCAGCATGAGAACCTAAACAGAAGAGAAACTTTTTAGAATGTTTATTTGTATATTACAATGAGAAATACGTCTTAATTACTTACCAATAATGGATATTAAGAGGGTACACCAGAAAAGAGCCATTGTTACACCCATTTTGCACGAAAACTAGTAGCTGACTGTCATATGATTAAAGTATTGCCTGACGAAAATAATTTATTGAACGTCAATGACAAGAAAATATAGTCTATACTTTGTACGTTATCATGAATTATTAATAATACTATATGGTACGCACTTTATTGAAAGAACAAGACATTTATCTAAATATGCTTATTATAGTAGTAAAATTGTTGATCATGAATGAAGCATAAATAAATAAAATATTATCGTATCAACTATTCTGTTCTAGTATAAAATGTCAACTGTCATCTGTCAATGTTAAAAGTGCGCCTTTTCGTTTAAGTTGTTAATTTGATTTTAAATTTTACACTAAACACGCTAAAAGCTTTTTAATAAAGAATTAAGACTTTTATAGTAAATAACAAAAATATGGAATTAGAAGATACTTTAAGAAATAATTTAAATACTGCAAAGGAAATAGTATTAGATGAAGAGAAAATTGTGACATATATATCTCTGAGCAAGGATCTATGCATACATATAAACACGAGTAAATTGTTATTACAACACTTAATTGACAAAATATATAAAGAAAATCCTAAAATTTTGCTTAACGTGACCTATCTAATATCAGGTATTGTTGGTGATAACAGAGTATGGACTACTGTTTGTACTGCAGACAATTTGGAAAAGTTAAGATTGAAATTTACTAGCATATTCTATGAACATATTTACAGTGTTAGTAAAGGAAATTCTACTGTTGATCAGAATTCATATTTGTTGTTAAATACATTTAATGATTTTAATTTGTGTGTAGGATTAATTAAAAATAAGGAATGTGATAAACGAACATCTAATGAAATAGTAGATTTAAAGACAAATAGCCAAGAAGTTTTAACTCTTTCTGATGACAAAAAACCATTAATCCCACCAAAAAAAATTAAACAGGAATCGAAGCAAACATTGAATTTAAAAACTGAAATTAAAGAACTAGAAAACAAACTATCTACACAAGAAAATAAAAAAAATGAATTTAACATTAAAACTGAATTATCATCTCCTCAGAAAAAGTCAAATGGTCTAAAAACTCAAAAAGGAATAAGTGGCTTTTTTAATAAAACAAATGGTTCAGTTAAAAAGGCACCTAAAGAAGTTAAAAAGGAACCCACAACTAAATTTGAGGAAAATGATAATGTGCCAGACCAAAAAATGGATGTTGATGAAGAAGATTCTCCTAAAGCTACCTTAAATGCATCTATTAAAGATGAATCGGAATCTAAGTCAAATTTGTCCACCAATGGAAAATCTAAGAAGAAGAATAAAATTTTACAAGATGTAAAGAAAACTTCTAAGGTGGATAAGAAAAGGAAAAGGGTGTTACATGTTTCTGACAGTGAAAGTGATGCCGAAAATGATCCATTTGTGGATAATCAGAAAATAAATAATGAATCAGATGATGAAATACCAGCAACCCCTTCAAATAATACTGTAAAAATAACATCAGGGATAGTGAACCCTAAAAAGAGAAGAAAAGTCATTGACAAAACCTATACTGATGAAGATGGATATATATTAACTAAAAAAGAAGAGGTATATGAAAGTTGTTCTGAAAATGAGCAAGAAGTAGAAGTGGCTGAGGTTGTAAAACCTTTAAAATTAGAAACAAAAGAAAATTCACCAATTAAAAAGAAAAATAGCCCAAAAGGATCTAAGAAAAAAATTTCTCCACCCCAAAAAGGGAAACAATCAACTCTTACAAGCTTTTTTAAAAAAAAGTAGGAGTTGTTATTTGATTACAGGCGTCCCTCGTATAACACGGTACTTGTACAACACGGTTTCGATATTACACGGTCCAAGAATTGCGACTAATATAACACGGTTTCGATATTACACGATACAAGAAATGATATTAGTATAACAAGATTTTGAAAAATATGAATTTTAAATTTGAACTTTTTGTTCGTTCAATAAGCTGTTTCTACTTGTTTTATACTATGTAATTATTATTATTAGTCTTTGAATATATTTTATTGTTGTATTTTTTAATTTTTGTATTTCATCATAAAATAGAATTTAATTTATTTTTCTTAATAAAAACTTCAAGGTAACTTCCTTTTTCATTTATGTAGTATTTGGAACGAAATTTCAGCTATCATAAAATTTTACACCTTAAGATTTGGTTTCGATATAACACGGTACGCATTGCCTTTATTTGTATGATTTCAAAGTCTCGTATAACACGGTTTCGATATAACACGAGACAAGGTCTCGATACTACACGGTGTACAGTATGGTATACCTGGTTTCGTATAACACGGTTTCGATATAGCACGGTACGAATTAACCGTGTTATACGAGGGATGCCTGTACTTCCTTTATTTTTTTAATCATGAGTTTTATTTATATTAACGGAAAACATACAAGAAGCATGGAAGACAAATGTTATTTGTGTTATAATTATTGGAATATTTTTGTCTTGAGGAAACAAATAAATATCTAAAAATTTATTTTATTTTTGTCATTAAGAAATATTTTGTTGTCTTGTGACTATGATTTAATACTCATATACAGTGATAAAATACTCATATACAGATACTTGAGGGTCTCGGGGTGAACATAGGATACCTTTTTTCTCATATTTGTAATATTTTTGATATATACCAATATATTAAAATACTTATTAATTTGACATGCAATTTATTCCACCATGTTAATAACAACCGTCGCTATGCGACCGTTGCTAAGTTTGCGATACAGTTGCGAAACAATGCTAACGATTTGCAAAATTTGTTATTAGAAAACTTCACCCAAAATGGGCTTGTCTTACGCACCGAAACGAAAATAATTTCATAAATATATTTAATAAATATTTGTATAGTTCAAGCGGGCGTAGCCGCGTTCGGGTCCACTAGAATTATAATAAAAGGAATCTCCACAAAGGAAAATAATCATCTCTTATTACCTTTTCTTAAAAAAAAATATGAAATCATGAAACTTTTTTACATTAAGACTCCATGCATCTTTATTTAAATATGCTTGCAAATATATATTTTCCTTCAATGCCTAATTTGAGTTTTAATATATTGAACTTTCAATATTTAAAATACAATATAACTTTTTGTTATGTATCACAAAAATTAATTTCAGAGGATTGTTGCTTTAGTTCAGTAGTTTAACGTTTGGTAGTTTTAAATATGACAGTGGAGTGCTTCACTCCATAATCTCATGATGTATGAAGATCACATCAGATAGAATACCTAGAACTTGTCGATGGAGGTGCTAAGTCACTGTTCTCCAATTTTCGCCGAATTTTCGATCTATTGCCTTGGTACCAGAGTGAAGAAATGAAATTGTTAATAAATTCTTTTCCCCAAGTGGGATTTGAACCCACAACCGTCGTGTTTACAGTCGCACGCTTTGTGCCACTGCGTCACCGCATGATGTAAAATTAAAAAAAATCAATATTTATAAATGTTAAGTATACAATCAAATAAATTTCCACAGGACTGAAAAAATGATTAATGATGATATATAAGCATACAAGGGAACTTTAATAGCGTGAATATAAGTCAGGTTAAGTAAAAGTTCATATTTAAAAAATCTATTTATTATTCTATACTAAACTATCTCTTAGTTCCAATGGCTACCATCCAATCCGGGTGTACCTGGATATCAACTAAGTATGAGCATTTTGTGTTGTATGTTGAACTAGAAACATCTTGACTTGACATTTGTCTGAAAATAACAAATATTTAGATATTAAAATTTGAAATCGTCTTGAAATATTCTTATTGTGGTTTGGATTCCCAAACGGGCGGGATTATTTTCATTCTACTCCGTCTGGTAACGACATAATGAGCGGCGTTGAGAATAGGTATTCCGCTCCATTCAGCAATGTTTGAGAAAATGGATATACATTGTGAAATAGGATGTCTTAAGACTAGGTTCCCTCTGCATATCCTAGTATATCCAAGAAACATGATGAACCTAAAACTATTGAGAAACTTACTTATTTTTTATATAGCTATCCCAAGCAACTTTGACTATGCCGTCCATGCCTGCAGAACATAGTATAGAGTTGTCGTTAGGGTCGTTGGGGTCTGGGATTCTATTGGACAGATTGGGTTTGCCTACGGCCGACCAGTCCAATGACGTCACCTTGCCGTGATGACCTCTGTATTCATGCACACACGTGCAAGCTGCTAAGTCCCATATTTTGATTTTTTTATCATCACCTGTAAATAATAAAAACACAAATAGTTCTTAAAGTGTAAATTGTCTGGTAGAATATGTTACAGTAAAATCTTATATTGTAATGTAAAATAAATCTTATAGTGTATAGTATATTGTAAGGTTTACGTATATGGAACTAGCTAATTTGCGAGTGAAGGTGTCGACAAATACCGGCGCTGGCGAGGTGCGATCCCTCGGGGCTGAAGGCGAGCGCGCGGGGTGGCGCGCGGTGCCCACACAGCACGCGCACGAGGCGCGCGTCGCATACGCTCCACAGGCGCACGCTGCGGTCGGCACCACCCGTCGCCACGTACGCCTCGTTCGGGTGGAACCGCACACACTGCGCACACACATGTAAATTACTTTTGTGTTTCAATTATTAAAAAGTAAAAGATAAACTTAACACTATCACTGAGCAAGAATCGAAAAATTTAATTAAGTATATGGATAAGCAATAAGCATTAAGAAAAAAAAGAAAACACAGTTCTTGATAGCATTATGAAGATACTGTTTGCGTGTAACGAATTGATATTTTTGTATTGATTTCTAATAATACTTTATTTTTAAAACATATTTTTAACTCTACTTTTACATACAAATGTAAAGGTGAGCTTAAGACTCACGATGGTACGTACACAACCTCAATTATTGGTGATCAAGATTTCGCACATTTCCCACACTTAGCATAGAGATCTGAGAATTGTAACAATTTTTTTACTTGTACCACCATATTATTATTCACTCATTGTTAGGAATATTTGTCAAAAAAGGTAATTGTTGTTTTCTATTTTGAGCAACTGTCACCTATTTATGAGTTATTTTTGATAAAATTATTTTAAATAATGATTATAATATATACCTAATCATAACGTGGCTATTACAGTACAGTATTAACAATACAAAATACTAAATAACACTCACAGTAACATCAGACAAGTGTCCTACAAATATTCTAATGGGGAAAGTCCTTTCCAGAGACCACAATTTGGCAGTGCGGTCGTGTGATCCAGTTATTATAAATAAGCCATTCTTTGATACATCCATACACCAAATAGGATAGTTGTGTCCTCTGAAAGATCAAAGTTAATATAGGAATTTTACTTTTGCCGTCGTGGTGCAATGTCTAATTAGATCCTTGAGTGAAGTTGTAAATGCGACGTTTATGGCTTATTTTCTCGTTTGGCGTTTGAACCCGCACCACTTGGAACCCGTTCAAAGCGCGGGTTCAAATATCACTAAATAAATTTTTTTATAAGTTACTAAAAAAAATATTTGTCTTTTTTAAACAGTATTTTCCATTCTTAGGTATGGTTAGGTATGTTAAAAAACTTTTAGTACTATTTTAATATATTATAAATGCTACCTGTATATAGAAGCACACGAATAATCAGAGAGCTTCCATGCTCTCATAGTACAGTCGTGTGAAGCAGAAAGCACTATTTCCTCCCGCGACAATATATTTACAGCTTGAATTGGTCCGGAATGCCCTCTTAGTGGTACCCCAGTTCCTATTTGACTATAAAACATTTTTTTTATGTTAGTGCTTTTTTGTCATGTTTTATCTATATATACCAGGATATGCAGAGGGAATTAGGTTGCCTGGTAAGTATTTGTTTGGTTAGTAGGTGTTAAGGCTGAACTCAATGCTGCTCTTTGTCTTGTGTGTGTTGTTGTATGGAAAATAATAATATTTCATTGAACAGTCAAACACTGTGCCTTTGCACCACATTTACCATTTCTTGCATACAAATTGAACAAGCAAATATATACAAAAATGAGAATTTCGCTACCAACTTGGGAGAATGAATTATTTTAACTTTCTCGCTCTGGTAACAAGATAAAAACAAAGTCTAGAAAATTGGGCAGTGTGTGGGGAACACAGTGTCTTAAAACTAGGTTCCCTTCTCCCTACCTTGCTATTACAGCACAAAGATTAAACAATTAATACATACAAGGTATCATCTAAAATTGTTTCTGGCTCGGGTGGTATACCACAAGCAAGCTCCACTTCTGAAATATTCTTATTTATGTTTCTCTTGACATTGTTTTGTCCAAGATCCCAAAGTCTTATTTCTGAATTATCAAATCCTCCACATAAAACATTACAGAATTGATCTGTTTTGGCACACACTAAGCTGAAAATAAAAACATGTTTATAAATTACCAAATATTTGATGTAAGCCATTCAGTTCTATTGGGATAGCATCAACTATAAATGCGATTGCTGCGAATTTGACCTCCGCTCAAGGGGATAACTATATATAAATTATTTCTATTTCCCAGCTCTGGTGGTCTGTATTTTGTCTGCGAAACCAACCTAAATATGAATCAGCCCAAATATGGGAACCAACACTGTCATTGAGTTCTGTCACTCAATGTGCATTGTTTCAAGTATTGGGTGAAAATTGGGGAATGGATTATCTTAACACTTCTTTCTGCCCTGTACCTGCTATGAGGGAAAACTGTGAAATTGTTTTTTTTTTGTTTAATTAATATGTATGCAAATCTATAAATAGTGTTCCAATATTTTTCAAAAAACATATATGACAGGTAGAAATAGTATGAATGCTCATTGCTTTTTTATTCAACTTTGCGAGTTATTTCTTTTATTAGGTTGAGCACAAAGCTCAGAGAATGTGTAGATATGCCATTCTTAACTTTCCACTTTCTATTTTACACCTGCACACTATATCTGAAGATATAGAGGGAACCTGGGAACCTAGTTTTAAGACACTTCATTCCCCACCTTCCAACAAATTCTCAAGTTTTTCAGTGGTGACTAAGCACTGCGCTTTGCCTCGTTACCAGACTGAGGAAATTAAAATATTAAACTTCTGATTACCCCAAGTGGGAATCGAATCCACAACCGTGGTGTTTACCGTCACACTCTCGCACCCCTGCGTCACGACGCTTCATAGTAATAAAAATAATTTCTTAGGTCAATTATAAGTGCGTGCATGCGTTAATATGAAACTTACTGTGAATCTGGTGCTGCTATTTTATACAATTTCAATGGCGCCATTGAATCTCGCACTCCTTTAATGGCGTCTTGTAGTTCTCTTAATTCTTTATCAACAGATTGATATTCAGCATGACCGTTACACTTGGAAAATATATCTGTGGATTATTTATATATATCAGCTTAACACTGTATACCAGGATAGGCAGAACCTCGCGCATTCCGAAGAGAATAAGAAGTTAAATGAAATGTGAAAAAAATCATATAACTTGAAAAAAAAAGGGAAATATTATATTATGAAATAAGACTAATAAACTACAGTAGTAAAATTAAAATTGCTGAAGTTACAAATAACATTACCATTTTTGTCATTTATTTTGTCATCACAATTTAATATATTCAAAACATTTGAGTTAACTTCTTGATCTGTCTGATCATCATCATCCTCCTGAAATAAAATAATATTATATTTGTATATATGACATAGCAGCATAGCATCTGACTGTAAACGCGACAGGTAGTGGGTTTGATTCTCACGAGGTGAAATTAATTATTTTCATTTCTACTCTATGGTAAAATTGGTGGCATTAAGTTGCACTTCTTAACATTGCTATACCACATGAAACTAAAAAAATACATATCAAATAGTACACTGCGAAATTTTATTATATACATGTATACTCAGACACATAAGATTTATTAAATTTTTGGAAGCGAAAACTTGGTGTAACAATCTTATCTTTATTGCTCGTTCCTATTGTATGTCTATCACTATTTTATATGACAGTGTATATGTTGTCGGACAAACAGAATATTATGAATAAAAATTTTGACACACCTTGATAAGAACATTGCTTAGAACGACAGGTTGTCAGAAAACTAAGACCGGTCTCCAAGACACAGATTTGAGTACCACTACAAGTAAATTCATTAAAGTATTACTTACTGCAGTTTTCTTGTTATCAATGTTAATATCAATATGGAACCAAGTTTGCAGAACTTGTATCAAAAGAACATGTCCATGTTTAGCTAAATATGCTTTAAGAATATTAAGGGCATCTTGGGATAAGAAAATATCATATTTGCAAGATCTGTTGATTAAAAAAATATTTTTTTTTAGTTCATTATGTAAACATACTTTATGTTTTTATTTATATATTCCTATGCTTACCTGAAAGCTGCAATGGATGGACGAGCTTCTACTTCTTGCAATGTATATATAGTACCTATATCATCTAGCAACTGATTCAAGTAATCTTTTTCCGGAGCCTCATTGTCTATTGTCCCATTTTGTAGAGAATTAAACAACTGTTCAAGACTATTGGGACGATAGAGAGCTGATGGTAAATTACCATCAATCGGCTGATGATATGATAAATCTTTTTGGGGTAAAGTTGCAGAGTGTCTTTTAAGGAACATCTGTGCGGCACTTCTATGTCCACCCCTCAGCATTTCCAGATACATATGACACAATAACGGAGTAAGTAATCCAAGTAGTTCATTTTTAACTCCTTCATTTTTAATATCTTTGATAAAGTTAACAAGTCTGAAAATATAAATTATGATAATTAAATATATGTAAGTACTTATATTTTTCATTAAAATTAAACATTGGGTGCACTATATGAATAAAAAGGTACCTGGAGTATTGCACATCATACTGTCCAGGATCATTGTTAATACACGAAAACAAAATAGAATTCGCGCGACTCGCTTCACACTGCACTATAGTTGCAACAGCCATTTCTTCAGCACTACGACTTGTTGAATTATTATTAAAGAAATCAATGTCCTACAAAAAAAAATATTTAGTCGGAATATTATTACGGGAAGCAATGTTATTTGCAAAAAAAAAATAACTTACAGGATAATTTCGCCGTTCTAAGTAGGAAGTAACAGCGGCTTTAACGGCATCGTTTCGAGTCCTTTTCATTGAAAAAAATTAAAATACCTTAAAAAAAATTACACACAATATTAAAATTATATTAAGCAACTTCAATTTTTTAGAAAGCATATAGTCAGTTATCAAAATAAAACTTATATGTCATATCTTCGTCTGACGTCTTGTCATTATGACATCACTATCGATTTGAGAATGAAGAACAGAACCGATTTACGTAAAACTTTCACCATTTTTTTTGTTTTAACCCATTTTTTGTTTCATCAAAATCGGTTCATTAAAAAAAAATATAGTCATTTGAATGAGCTTAATCATCAGCATCAGTTCATTCTGCAAATATAATATAGCAATCCATATATATACAATTAGGTTTCAGAAGTGAAATATCAAAAGAAAACTATACAACACTATTGTTACAAATATAATCTTATTTATTAAAAATCAAAATAACTATAAACTGAAGTTTAAATAACTAGAAACTTATATAAAACACCAACAACATTCGAAAACACATATAGGTATTTACTCAGTGTTAATTATAGCAGCTCTTTTTAACCAATTCACAATATTTATTAATTAAAACATTTAAATTACTTTATAACTTGCTAATAATTATCTATTAACAACCTAGTAACAAATCACATCGACTACAACACGTGTAACCTCAAGTATATGAGGGCCAAATATGTCTTCCCGCTTAAATTAGTAACTTAATAATAAAATGAAAAGAGCGGGCCTTTTGATATTGACAGTGACATTGACACATTGCAGTACTATATTTGACAGTTGACATTTGTAGCACAGAAGTCTCCCAACTATACTTATAATAAATCTGTATTTGTTTATATAATTAACCTGTATTTTAAACCGAATTTTAAAACAAGGAGGAGGTTCTCCATTAATTATTTTCGATTCGATATTCGATTAATTATTTTGGATTCGATTTCGATATTGGATTATTCGATTCAATTTGGGTAATTTTTGTAATATGCAATCATTACAGTTATTTTACAAAGAATTTTATAAATCCTTACCCAAATCAATAATTTAACATTTAAGGCTGTAAGTTTTGAACGAGTAAATTAAATTATTCATTGACATCAACACACTTGACTGTCGGGCGAAGCCGCGGGTGGGCCGCTAGTGAAAAATAAAAGTACTTCTAGGAATGACCTATGAGATGAAAACGACCTCTTAGTGGTAAACAAATACAATTGATAATCTCTCTTTAATTTAGTTTTGTGGAAGCTGGCAGCGATATGGGTGGATTTTCTATCGGTTTTGTTGTAACAGTTACTATATTTGCATTTATTCAGGCAAAATCTCCTAATTTAAATGATGTTTTATTTAATGGTGATTATGATATTATTGACTTAACTTATCCATTTGATAATAACACCGTATATTGGAAAAATGGAAGGCATTTTGAATTTACAAAAATCAACGAAAACTTCCAAAAGGACGGGACTTGGTGAGTTTTACGATTATAAGTAAAGTTCTGTTTTGTATTTATCTAAGTAATAATAATAATAAACTCTTTATTTCACACCATAATACATAGCATAAATTAACATTTACAATAGCTTAAAAAAATAATAATAATAATAAAATGTGAAAAAGGCGGCCTTATCACTAAAAGTGATCTCTTCCAGGCATATATCTTATTTTTCTCTATAATATATACCTACCTATTACACCTATGACTTAATTATACCTATTACTTAATTTACTAATAACTTTTGGGGCTTTTATAGGTATGCAGCAAATGAATTCGCTGCTGCTGAACATGGTGGCACCCATATTGATGCTCCGTATCATTTTAAAGTTAATGGCAAACACGTTGGTGAAATACCATTGGATAGGCTCGTCGTTCCGCGTATGTACCACATAAATAACATTGATTTAAGTACAAGTTATTTTTAATGCGCCTTCTAATATAGTAAAATTATCTTGGAATAGTTCCTACTGTTAAACAACATTATCTATAATGTATTTGATCTTACACCTAATCGACCATACGATAATAAAATAATTGCCAAGTACTTATATAATAACAAACAGATTCACCCTTTTGATAGTAATCGATATTAAGTATATATTTAACCTTAGCAAAACAAATTATTGGAAAATTATTAAAATATCTACATATACTTAAATGTTATGTTCGTCATCTTCGACTTCACCGATAAAAGAATGGAAATCTAGTAAGAGTGCAGACTGCAGAGTTCTGGGTGAACCACACAAGAGATAAAACTCAAGCTCTTAATTATTATGGATAAGTGATTAAGATGACCATGATGAATAATTAATATTTTCATTTCTTCGCTCTGGTAACGAAAAGCGCGGTGTTAACTGCTGCCATTCACCAATGCCTTAAAAATTCAGTGGAAAGAAGGGAACGAAGTGTCTTAAGACTAAGTTCCCAGGCCTCTCTGCCTGTCCTGTTAGATATGCGCGGGAAGCTAAAAAAACAATTATGAAAAGTATCAAAAATATCGCCATTGTTGCGGAATAACGAAGTGTATTAATGACGGAAGGATGTATTTACAAATTTTTGTTTATATAGTAATAGTATGTATTCCAATTTAGATTTTAATGAAAAATTATAACTATAACATAAATGAAGAATTATTTTGGAAAGCCGCTATATTTTCCCTTTACCTACAAGCCTTTGACTTTTTAAAATAAATTCACGCATTTATTTTAATATATTTTTTATTTTTTTAGTTATTATAGCCGACATTAGTAGTCAAGTCAATGATGATCCCCATTTTGTGTTGTATAAGCGTCATTTGAATTTTATGTTAAATGACAACAATGGAAAACCTTGTGTTATTATTTTTAAATTTGGATGGAGTAAATTTGCACAGGACAAAAATAGGTACACGGGGTTGGATAAAGAAAACAATTTGAATTTCCCAGGTTATTATAATTTTTATTGTTGACATGTGTTTCTTTTATTTAATTCGGTGGAAAGTGGGGAACGGAGTGCCTTAACACTAGGTTCCCTCTAGCTACCTTGTGGGATATAGCGTGCAGCTGAAAATACAGAGAAAATTGTTGATATACTATATTAAAAGTTTTTCACAATTATGTATAAGTTCTCTTCATTTTAGTGGTCATCCGGGGATTTTCTGGATTGACTATATTTTAATTTTTTATGTTTTATATTTAGTGGAATAATATGTTTCTTTATTATAATCGTTTTCTAAATAATAGTATCCGGTCTTTATTCCATTATATGAGTCCTTTGAAATTTAAACATATTACAGGGTTAAGTGCGGAAATAGCGGAATGGATAGTGTCATCCTACAAGAACGTTGTGGGTGTCGGCGTGGACACATCTTCTGTAGATCCAGGTTCAGTTAATGACTTTTTGGTCCACAAAATATTGTCTGAAGCTGGATTATATAATTTAGAAAATGTCAAATTAGATACACGTATACCTGGTAAATATATGACCTATTTTATGTATACTAAAATATTATTTCACCTTACGTTGTCTAATAGCAATAAAGTTGGTTTGGAAAAAATACCTAAAAGTGTTACTAAATTTGTCTTTTAGAATATAAAATAACTAATCATGGTAAATATTGAAATTTCCATATTTTTCAGAATATGGTTGTACTGCACTGGTGATGCCGATGAAAATAGCAATGGGAAGTGGAGCCCCACTACGATTAATTGCACTCTGTCCTAAAGAAGAAAAATGAATATAAATATTTAGTTATTTATAGATAAATAAATAAAATAGACAATGATGAAGTAAAATAGATATATATATAAAAAGTATTTTTAATACACCTATGTAGGTATGGACGTAAATGTAATATAATGTCTCGACTAGAACTAAAGGGTACATAATATGTTGCTTATTTAATATAAAACGAATAAAAGAAGGCTTTAATGAACATAGCTCCACATCGATTTATGTTTTAGTATTTATGCATATTTACAATTAAATCACAACGTATGCTTATTTATCAGAGAAAATATCGAATATGTCGAATTTAAAGGGCTAAAGTCATCAAACATCACAAAATCGTTAATTGCCCTTGTGATTCTGTTCGGGAACGATCGTGTGCATACTTATTTCCATATGAAAGGCAAATAACAGCCCGTCCTACATACAGACATAAAAATTACAAACATTTTGTTTTTATGTTTACTTACGTCTTGAAAATTCCGCGAAAGGTGTGTATTATAATATAGGAAATCAAGTTCTGTGGAAAAATAATAAAAATATAACATTGTTATAGTTTTCAATGGTGATGCCAATGAAATGGGAAGATTCATACTGTTAATAAAACAATGATGTAACAATAAAAGTTAATGTTTATTCGCTATGAATACAAAAGAAACAAAAAAACACATAATGCTGTCGCTTAAACTTAAAATTAAGTAAGGTGAACTAATCAACTTTATAATATTTAAAGTATCTCTTTAGAAACAATACAAGATTAATTACTTATAAGAATATTTTCTTTAATAAGATTTTCGTAAGTTAAATTACCTTGAGCGTCTTTTAGCTCAACACTGGGAATTAAATCCGAGTCACCAATTACTTCTACATGGAAAGGTCCCTTTTCTATAAATGTATCTCTATAATGTTCAATCAGTTTTATTTTGTCAATGTCTGGGTTGGCCTTAACGCCGTGTAATGTGCAAGTGACGGAAGCGGGAGGCAGTCTCGCAAACTTTTCTCTTATCTCCCGTACATGTGCCAAAGATACAACTTCGACGTTTCCGTAATCAACGTATTTCAGTTTAATACAATTTTTCGCTTGACTGTATTGCAAAATGATTGCTCTGTACCATTGTTCGTCCTCTGGGAATAAAGCGAGACATGCTTTATTTTCGTATATGCCGTCTAATGGTGACATGTCGTGGCATGCTTCTTGTAATTCGTCGAACATTTTATCATAGGCTTTATTTGTTTCGTCGTCATGTATAACATGTAATTCTAACTTATCTATTTCGTTGAGCAATGTTATATTACACATAAACTTGGATTCAGTAAATGGAGTGTATGTCATGAAACTGCCGTCAATTGTTTGATGTGTTTCTTCCTCCTCCATTATTTGGAACCAGTCTTTGACTGCATAATCCTTAAGGTCTAAAGACGATTCTGAATTTGTTTGGTCGGCGTCACTCTCTTCCTCTATTATATAATCGGGAGCAGAGTCAGATTCTAAAGTTGGTTCTAACATTTGCGTCTCTTTCACGGTCGGCGCAAACTTACGTACGATGGCTTTAGACCCGTCAGTATAGACGGCCATTTCAAAATCAACGAGATGATCATTGATCCATAATTTGTTGTATTTAAGTTCAATCGGAATGAGATCACCGATTTGTTCCCCTGCTACTTTGACGAAGCATTGTTTTTCGACAATGGACTTGTGTATATAATCTAACGTCGGTCGGTCCCAGTGCCCGTTCACCGGTCGTATCCGATGTAGAACGCACTTGTGTGCTTGCACAGGTATTTGGTGTAATACTATACTTTTTCTTAAGTTTTCAAATGAACAAACCTCTTCGTTACCGTAGTCGACGTAATGTATTAAGCAATTGGAATCTTCATTGTTTACTTCTAAAACCCTTCCTCTATAAAAGCGGCTATCCAAGAAGAACATTGCGATGCAAGGTTCCCCGACCGTCCATTTGTAGAACTTGGCCTTTGGGTCTGGATTTTGGAAACGCACGTCGAGCGCTTTACGGATCAAATCCAATGTGTCTTGTTGGGAAATGTCATGTAAGTAAATAACAGCGTCATTGTCAATGTATCTAAAAACATATTTATTGAATTTTTAAAAGATGGAGACCAAAAATATTTTAGCAGCACAGTGTTTGAGGATTTAATTCCCACTCAGGTGATTTATTTTGATTTTTTGACGCCATGGTAAAAGGAAAAAGCGCGGCGTTGAGTTATGACACTGAATGTTTCACATATTGGGTGGTTCGTCAGGAACGGTCTGCTTCAGAAAGTATCGTAACATTAGGTATTTTCTGCCTACCCCACTATATGTGAGATACAGCGTTAAAAAAAAAAAAACTTACGTAGGCATGCCTGTGAATTCGCTATTGGACAGTGGTTCAGGCGGCAACCAATCTGTTATAAACATAGTGTTAGAAATCTCTTTATCATCCAATATAACAGTATCTATTTCGTTTAATGTGCAGTTACTTTCCAAATCAGTTATTTTTAATGGTTTCAAAGGTATTGGCTCAATTTGCAACCAATCGCGAACAGAACCAGTAATATTTAAAAACGAAAGCGAATCATCCTCAGTATTTTCCGCATTCTTTTCTTTATCATTCTCCTGTAATTATGAAATATTAATAATATTTAACTTAATATATGATTCAAACGCAATTGTAATCAATTTGTCAAAATTAAAATAGTGTCATAGTAGATTAGCATTTCTCAGCTGATTAAAAGTTGTGGCTATGATTCAAAGGAACTCGAGGAAATAAATAATTTTCATTTTCATGTTCTATAAAAGATTTAGAAAATATTCCGAGGAAATTTTATTACTATGACTAGTTATCAATCGCTATGGACATATTTTTTTTTTTCCATCTGGATAAAAATATGGTTTCTAGATGCCATTTTAAACACAGAATAGAAATTAAATAAAAAATTTACACGATACATTACAGCAGCGTTGGCTTACTCAGTTGTGATCGGACATTAAACGTGTACAAATCAGTTGGCATTTTATTCTTCTATTATCTCGAAAATACTACAATTATGTGAGGCCAGTCGTAGCGTAGGGGCACAGTGTAACTGTAAAATCGACTGGTTGTGGTCGATCCCCACTTGAGGAGATTTTTTTCGCTCTGGTGTCGAGGCAAAGCGCGGAGTTGAGCGCGGCGAAAGTGGGGAACAGAATGTCTTAACACAAAGATCCCTCTGCCTACCCTGCTGTGTGCGGGATACAACGTGAAGCCGATTTTGATGTATATTATTAATAAGTAAAGAAATTACCAATTGACTTTTATCTGGTATTCCCAATCCTTGCTCAATTATCTTTTTGTTTAAACAACGCCACTCTGACTTGTTGGGTTCGAGCGCATCACCCTGTATAGTGTGATATACCCACAGTTCAATCGGCATACTTTTTCCTTTAAATTGACCCAATTTCGTTATAAATATGCGTTTGTATGCATCAAGTAGATCTTTTAAATATTCCTTGGTTAGAGACGGCCATTCCTCTCCAACGGCCGGTATAACTCCACACAAATGGCACATTATAGCCGCATCACCCAGAGATGCCAGTTCTTGTGGTATATCTCTCAAACTGGTCAACGCAACAGTTTCTACGCAAGCAAAATCTGAATAGAACACTTTAGCATTTTCGTTTTCAATTTCCAATATGGCCGCTCGACGCCATGTTTGCGATTGATTGCAAATTGTACAACACCTGTCCCCAACTTTCCAGTTTTCAGTTCTGCCTTGTGGTTTCTTTTTGGTGTAATAACTTTGTATATTCTCGTATAACTCATTGAATATCTTTTGTTGATGAACTATTGACACGTAAATGAGTGAAGGTGATTGGTAGTTCAATACTTTAACCTCTAAACGCAGAGGCCCTTTGTCTTTAGCTTCTAAATGGTCCTTATTGGAATTTTGGACTTTCATAGGCTGTTTTTTAAGAACAGTGACCTTTGGAATGTCCTTTCGATTAACTTTTGGTTTGTTCTCCTTTTGAGGAGGAACATTAGTGTGTACTAATTCATCTACTTCAACATTTTTATTGAACATGAATAAACTGCAACATATGACAATAACCAGATATATTACAAAAATAAAATAATAGTACATAAAATATTTAATATTTTCTATAGTTACCCAAAAGTGACAGCAAATTTATGTTTAATCATCAAAGTGTTGATGCATACTATGTTTTCTTCATCAGATTTATCATATAAGGTTACTCCTAGTGAATTGCGATTACGATTATCCTCTACAACAAGCTCCAAGACTTTGTCTTGGAAACTTTCCAATAAAACTACAGAATTAGAACTCCATTTCTTATTAAGAGGGGTCACACCGGCTAGGTGGCATTCTTTTGCCTAAAAAAAATACTTTAACCATTAAGCGAACAAAGTAAATGTAAAGAAAATATACTCTTTGTGCACCTATTAATACATTTACAGGTTATATATACCTGAAGAAGAAGAATAAGCCTTATCAGTAAATTACTTTTAATTACTGCATATGAGCATATGAAAAACAATATTTTTTTACAATATAAAATATCCATAGATACTTAGATATATACATACACACATACTTACATAAATAAACATGCTAAAATAATAAAATATATTTTAATATGAGAAAAAAAAAAATTTTGAAAAAACAAAATTAAATCAGCTTCATTAATTCAATTTAATCGCTGTATTCCGCATACAGTAGGGTAGGAAAAGGGATCCTAAAGTTTTAAGATACTCCCTTCCCCACTTTCCACCGAAATCTGGAAGTATTGTGTGTAGAGTGGCGGAACTTAACTCCGCGCCTTGTCTCTACATCAGAGCGAAGAAATGAACATATAAATGTAAATAAATATTTCATTTCCTCAAGTGGGGATCGAACACACAATCAGTCGCGTTTTGAGTTTTCTGCGCCACGCCCGGCGTCGAAAAAGAAAATATCTAAATATACATAATTATATTAGTAACATTTGTAACAGCTGGGAAATTCTACAAGCGCAGATTTAGAGAAAGAATAAAAGTATAAAGAAGAAGAGTGCGGACAGAAACTAGAGTTAATGTAAATTTTAGGTGAAGGTAGAAATCGTGTGATTCGCACAAAATCTTGAATCGTTCCTCTAGGTATGAAGGGGAAGCTGTCTTCATAATCCGTCATTAATCCGTATTGAACAACATATCATATACTAGCGAAACCGAACGCGGCTATGCCCGCTTTAACTGTACGAATATTTATTAAATTATTTTCTGTTTTCAATAGAATTAGTAAAAAAATATAAGCCTAAATTATTAAAATAAGTTAAAAACGAATTATAAATGGAGATATATTATTAGAAAAAATATCTGAGTAATTGAAATGAACAAACAAAAGAAGTCAAAAAAAATCAAAAATATTTATTCAAATTAAATATTACAAATTGCCTCTTGAGTGAAGAGGAGTGCGTTGGTAGCCGTACTAGTATAAACTGTGTCACAGCTACAAGCGTCTTTGCCCTTTTATAATTTTAATGACGTTTTAGACAATTGAATCATTTAATTATCAGTTAAATATTATAAATATATAAAGTGGAAAACAAGAACAACTATAAGATCTTTCAAAAAAAGAAAAACCACTTTTTTAAACATTTAAATATTTTTGTAAATCATTGTTTTTGTATGTGTCTCATAAGATTGAAGAATAGGCGCATTTATGCGTTAAGCAAGCCCATTTCGGGTGACGTTTTCTTAAACAACAAACTTTGCAAACCATCTTAGCAACAGACGCGTAGCGATGCGACGGTTGTTATTAGCATAGCAGAATTAATTGCATGTCAAATTAAAAAGTATATATCGACAATATAATATGAGAAAAAAAAAGTAATCTACCGTTCCCACCGCGCGGTGGGCGCGACCAGTTCATCACAAGACCCTCAAGTAAATATCTATACGAGTATTTTTACACAATTGAATAAGTGGTTTGGCCCTGATTGCGTAAAAGACAGACAGACAGACAGAGTTACTTTCGAATTTATAATATAGGTATGGATAAGGCAAAGAACGTGGGTATCAGGAGCTTTAGAGAATTTACAAAATTCAGAGAGACAAGAGAGAGAGTGAGTGTAAATATGAACCTTAAGCGAAGGATTTGGAGACGCTCAAGTTTATACATAAGGTTGTTAAGAGAGTGCGCTGGCGTTAGAGGGAGACAGATACATGTAAGATTCTTACAAGCGCGCGTTGCACGGTAAACTTCTTCAGTATGCGTCGGATCGCCGTCCAATGCACCAGCACGCACGCACCGATGTCCGGCAGCAGCAGGCGCACGCGGGAGCGCCCTGGCAACTCCAGTACGACGGCGCGCGCCCAGTTCACCCCCACCCCACATTTCTCGACATTGGCCACACATGCCATACCTATAAAACAAAGTTTCAAGAAATGTACAAAAATATTACAAGTTCTGTCTGTATGCAGTTGTAGCTTCACTCTGGGTGAAGCAAAAGGGTAGGCAGAGGGAACCTCGTGTTAAGACCCTCCGTTCGCCACTTTCTGCCGAACTCTGGAGGCATTGCGTTTTGAGTGGCAGAAGTCAACGACGCGCTTTGCTTCGACACCAGAGCGAAGAAATGGAAATATAAACGTAAATAAATATTTCGCTTCCTCGAGTGGGAATCGAACCCACAACCGTCGCGTTACAGTCACACTTTTGTGCCGCTGCGCCACGACGGCCTCAAAGGTAGATAAAAGTAGGTTAGATAAAATTTGAATAAGCTGCACTTCCACATAAAGCAATGTATTTAAAAAAGAAGTAAAATATACATAAAGTCTTTAAATACTAAAATAAAAATGTAATACAGTTTGTATTGAAGTAGTAACACAAATTAAGACATTAACAAAACATAACAATAAAATAATTAAAACTTACGTTTTTCTGGCAAGAAAATGCTGCCCTTTTTTACACTCAAAGTATATTCTTGCTCTAAATCCTCACATATCTTTTCATAAGCTTCTTGTAGATGAAGCTATAAAGTGAAAAACAATAAAAGTATTCATGTTTAATATATGTATGTTATTATATATGTAACGTAAAAAAAACACTGAGTTCACAATAAGTATTGTTTAGCTAGGTAGCTTGACATGAACTAAACTTGTCCATAATTCCAACTTACCCACTTGAATTCACTTTTAACAAAGCAAATAAGTACCTACATTAAATCTACATAACAATCTTTGACAATTCATTACTTTATATATGACATATGTATAAACCATTGGATCGGAAGTTATACCTCTAGGTGAAATTAAAATAAAATCATGATTTACTTTAATTCGTCTTTCTACTTATTAATTTATGAATATTTTTATAAATGTGAAAACTTGTGAGGATGGATGTTGGTTCCACTTTCAGGTAAAAAATACTGAACGGATCAAACTTTACAGGAATGTAGGTTATATATCAGAATAACACAGGCTACAATTTTTGTAAAGAATTTGGCTATAAGAATCATTTCTAGCGGGCTAATCAGCGAACCCTTAAAAAATATGTGTGTTCAACAAAATAAATTATAATGAAGTGATAAAAAATAATACCTCTCTCACAAAGAAATTATCAGGACTAATAATGTGTGTGATGTAGACTTTCTCGGTAGAATTTCTTTTACAATCATGATTGCCGATGAATATTTTTGGTGTTTCTGTAACCCCAGTCATCTTCGGATACTAAAAAAAGAATAAAGTAATTATTAATACTATACAGTGTGGACACTTGATTGGCTTGTAAAAAATTTTGTAGAAATTTTACTTAAAAAAAAAAGTATAGCTAAACATGTTTGTCGTGTAGAAAGTAAATGAATCAATAAGCTAATATTAATTTAATGAAGTTGAAATGTGCATTAGACCAGACCATGTGTCTGTTAAAATAATAAAATAGAACGGACTTAACTTTAGTTTGAACAAATTATGACTTCTTTGCGCTTTTTAATGAAAGAAAAACTGAGTAAAGATTTATTTTACATTAGGTTTGTATCAATTGATTCAAAATTGGTTTACAGTGTACCCTACAAGTGTCTCAATTCAATGCTAAGGACTTAACAAATCACTCACTATAAAAATTATAAAATTTTATTTTTAGACTTTTACCAATCAAAAATACCAAATTAAAAAAAAAATTAGACATTTAATCTTTTCCGCCATTTTAACAGAACCGCCACACCATATAAATTTTAATTTCATATAACAATATTCAATTTCTATTACTCTAGTTAGAGAGACACGTACAGGTGCGGTGCGCGGCAGGCGTGCACGCGCGTGGAAGGCGAGCGCGTGCGCGATGCTCACGCCCTCCTCGAACGTCGTCATGTCGCACAGCAGGCGCGCGGGCTCTACTGCGCGCACGTGCAACACTGCTTGCTTACTGCGAAAACAAATGTTTAGTTGCACGATGTTTTAGACTTCACCATACAACAAATGCCTACCATAATTAAACCTATTTCATATAACCTAAAAACTATAATTAAAAATATTAATCTTACAACACTTATCCACTCTGAGATCTCTTTCACCTTTATATCGCCAATACACATTTATATATGGGTTATATAAATATTAATAGAAATCACCAATAGATATATAAAGAGATAGCTCTTTTACTATGGAGCAGGGGCCCTACTCTTGACGGCAATATCCAACTATCAATCAAGAATAAACGTCATTTGGTACTCTTGAAAGCAATGAATTGGCAAGTCCAGTAGCGCCGTCTGCTTGATAATTGCCTTAACTAAAAATCGTTGTAAAAATTCGTTAGGATTGTCAATTTTGTGATATTTGGTACACTTGACGCGATTTTGACAGCTATAATGACAGCTAAAATTGAAGAGGAATTGTGAATTTAGTCAATAGCTAAAGAGTAACTTGTTAGAGATTGATTTGTTATTTTTCTCGTGAAAATGTCTACCTAGAAGACTTGGAGGCAGAAGAAGTAGAAGCCTTCAAACATTACAACTAACTGACTGTAGTAAAAACATATAATAGCTGCAAAATGAAGGAAAGCTACAGAAAATAGGTTTATTTTAATCCAGGAGTTATAAAAATCTTTTTATAAATACATTTATATTTTTTTATTTTAATATTAAGATATTGCCTAACAATGTTTGTTTTAAAATGAACACTACTTTTAAAATAAAAAATAGCTGATTGATGCTGTAAGACATTGAATTTTCTCTTTATGTAAAATAATATTGATATTTAATTACTATTGCTTGATAGAATTACCCAGTAAAAATGTACTTATGTATTTATTACAAAATTATATTCTACTGTACTATATTGTTTTATTTAATGAAACAAATTAAATAATAAATATTAGCTTTTCAAAATAATTATTTTGAATTTATCAAAATTTTACAAAAATGGTCAAAATTATGGGTCAGTCAGTGTTTAATAGTTTTCTTGGATGTCTTTATATTTTTTAAGTACTCAAGTATTTGTATATGTCTATAATTGTATCTCTATATAAATGTAGATAGCATCTATGTTTGTATTTATGAATAGTGTATGTAAATAACAAAAATATCTTAATGTAAAGTTATCCGCCGTATTAGTTTTTATTAAAAAAAAGAGATCACTTATAGTCATAAGGCCGCCTATGCACTGTACTAAATGTTAAAATTTTACAAAATATAAGTGTTATCTTTGTACAATAAAGTGTTTTTATAATTTTATTGGTAATCTATATATATAAAATCGAAAGGTCACTCACTCATCACGAAATCTCAGGAACTACAACTGCTAGGAATCTCAAACTTTGCATAGGAGTTACTTATAGGACCTAGGTGCTCGCTACGACGGGAATTTGCAATATTCGATTTCTAAGGGGTTGTTTTTGGGATCGAAAGTTTGTATGAAACTTCGTTACTACAAATGCTAGAAATTTCAAATTTTGCATAGACGTCACTAGGACGTAGTCAAGGAGACAGAAATTAATAATAACATAGCTCACGCGGGTGAAACCGCGAGCGGGCCGCTAGTTAGATATATGAATCTCATGCTAAAGAGAAATGTTTCAGATATTAAAATATGTAAATTATCTTATTAAACTTAATTTTAAAAAAATGATTTAACTATTTAAAGATAGTTTTGTGTTAAAATTACCAATAAAGGTGAATGTTTTAATTATTGTTGCTTAATTACAAAAAATATTATTTATGTGGCAAGAACAAAATAAAAGCAAACCAATACACTAAGTATTTTTAGTTTTTTTTCATATAGTTAAAGGAAAAAGTTTGTCTTGGTATTTTTTATACAATAAAGTATAATCAAATTTTATGTACTTCTTAATGGCACTAATGTATAGCCCTTAAGCTTTATGATATAATACATAATATGATAATGATATAAACATTGTTATAATAAAAAGACATGTAGTAGTAAAGCATTTTTTTTATTAAAACTTATTTTAATAACTTTTATAAACGTAATGGACTAATAATATATCCAAAATAATAAATATTTCTTTAAATATACACATTTGAGCGCCTTTAACATAAAAATTTGTGTATGTTTCTTTCAAATAAAAAGAACCCTTAGTTTTCGTTTGCGTGAACTTCAATAGCATTTAACTCTTGTTACTATGTTATGCTTTGCTTAATTAAACATTTTCAACCTTTTTAAAAATTTATTTATAGCCTAAATCCACATCGATTGTATAAATATATTTATTATAACTGTAAACATTAACATATTAAGACAGATATAGACTCAAATAGTTTTTTTGATAAACAGTGTAAATAATTAGACATACAGATAAAATATATCCATTTTTAAGAACGACTTTAAAGATTTCGTTGTTTTTTAAGTAAAACAAAATAAATATGATTTATTGTTATTGTTTTTAGAAAAATGTGCATGTAAATCAATTATTTAAAGGAGGTATGAATGGTTATCATGTATCGCAGTTATCGGTATAAAGTGTACAACACTAGCTGTCAGTTATAACGGCGTTACGATTGGTGAAGAAAATAGTTATCCAACATTGACAATATTGGTTTCAAGAGTACAAAAACTACGTCGCCGTAGGATTCGATTAACTAATGTTAGACGTCAATATTGAATAGAGATTGCCGTCAAGAGTAGGGCCCCAGGTCGAAGTTGAAAAAACCTCGTCTTATCCTCTCCTTCAACCTCCAATTCCATGCAAAATATATTAAACACTAAAACAACGACACTTTTTAAAAGTTAAAGTAACACGCCTCCACGTCACGCTAAGCGCATCCGCCATCCTCCAATGAATTTATATATGATTCAATTATACGTTGTACGCATTTATCGTGTGTATATTTATATCCCAATATTGTTTCATACTTAAAACTTCACTCTTTAAGAAAATAATTAATATAGCGTTACAGTTCAACACAATACGCCATTTCTCGAGATCTTTGAATCTCCGCTTACCCGCAATAACATTTATTTTGAATAAAATATAAAAATGTTATAAAATAAATATGTCAGAGCTGGTTCTCCTCTAGAGCTGGATCTCTCTCGCTCATCGTTTCAGAGTACCCCGGTCTACTGTGGGCTTCAGTGGGCGGCTTAATGTTGGCTCGAGTATAACACAATTTATGATATTACGAATTAATTATAACACCGAAATCAATTCACAAGAAAGCAGCTAATCCAGTAAGTACGTAAACACGGAACGCGGGACAGATTTATTTTAGTAAAGCTGATGCTCAGACAGCTAATTCCCCCAGGCATAGCCCAATTATCGAAACAATGACAACGTATTTAAATCGGCAGAATCAGTGAGAAAATAAAAATATTTCATTCCCCGAGTGGGGATGGAACCATCGCGTTTAAAATCAGACGATGTTTTCTAAATTCTATTGTATAATAGAATACTTACTTGTCAATAATATTCTGTATGAGTAGTGAATCATCGCTGCTCCACGTGCCGTTAATGGGCTCGCAGTTGTAGAGGGCGCAGCAAATGGCGAATGGCGGCGGCGACTGCGCTAAGGCCGGCGGGGTCAGACGTAATCTGGAAAAGATTACTTTACAATATCTTCGACACAATGTAAGGATACAAAAGTTACGTTTATATTTGTGTAAGGTAAGTCAGAGTGAACTAAAAATATTGGCAGTATTAATTTTGCTTCATTTAAGTTCAGTTATAATTCATAATAATAGATGGTTATGCAATTATTAATAATGATATTAATATTTTATTTCCTCATAATGTTAATTTATAAAATAATTAATATTGACAGATTAAACACTTACGAAAATAATTATGTAGAAGAGTTTAATTGTAGACTAGAAAAAATAATAATTAATAAATATTGTAATGTTATAATTTACTTACTTATCAATAGAAACAGTTAGAGTGCTGCCAAAGTCGATACAAAACACGTGAAAGATGGGCTTGTTTGGATCTTTTCGATCAATGCTCATAACACTACATCTCTGCCAGAAATTGTCCACTTTGTTGAAGACTAAATAAATTTTACCTACACAAAAAAATATTATTTATTAAAATTATGCGTTTTACTCTAAATATCGACACCATGCTGAAATTTTAAATGTAACATGGATATTGTAAGATTGTTATTTATTTACTTTGTATTTATTTACTTTGTATTTATTTACTTTTTATTGTAATTTATTTAACGAAAAATTATTTTTAAAAAGCATTCAAGCGTAATATATTTTTTTTATAACTTAATTAGCATAATCACGGAAAGAGATAACATAATAATTTTATACAAGGGAAGAAACTATATCTATAGTATAATACTATATCTATAGTATAGTAAACTATCAAGGTTGCACGAACAACGGACGTGGTGGAGCGGAGGAAGAAAAAGAGAGATATATTATCTTCCCTCAACAGAAAGAGAAGTACCTTCGTGAGCGTGCGCGGGCGAGGGGCGCGGCAGGGCAGCGGCGTTGCGTAGGTCGCGCATTAGGCGCTCTACGTGCGGCTGGAAGCGCGCGCGCTGCACATACAGCTCGTGCGGGGACACGATATGCGAGATGTAGATCAGTTCCTGTGCACCTGATAAAAATCAATTATTTTATTTATTTATTTAGATTCATACTAAATCCCGCACAAAACACGGTAGACATAAGGAAACTAGTAAAATACTTTTTAGAAAACATATAAAAAATTAAACGTAGCGGAATATGAACCCGCGCTTCTCGGGAGCCATCCAAACAGTTCAAATTTTCATATCAATCAATGTGTTCGGTTAGAATACTTGTGAGAGATGTTGGAGTTCTGCTTTTTCTTTGAGCTTTTAACCCAAATTCCCATCTGAGATCTTAACAGTGGAACCGGCTGTTGTGGCCTCTTAAACTGTTCTGTGAATTTTTACAGAGTACAGTCATCACATTTCTCTGTGGACAGTTTCTGTTGGAAGGGTATTATTTTCATTCTCATGTATCACTCTCTTAAGTTCTCTAGCTGCTTTGTTGTACTGTCTTTTATCTTCTTGGTACTTTGGTTATATAGAATATTGCATCAGCTACATCCGTTTCTTTTTTAGATTTAGTTCTGTGTTTTTCTCTAGATACTCTGCAAATGCTTCCCAAACGGTTTTATAGTTATATAAGATTGGTTAGGGTTCTCTGTGAATTATTTTTTTTTTTCAATCGTGATTGTAGTTGCTTGCAAGTAGTCTTCCCAGATCTGAGTGACTGTGTAATGTTTAATATTTTCTTTAATTAATTTGGCTCTGCCATTATGACAGGTGCCATCCGGATGATTAGTATGATATGTAATAACCCCTCAGTTTAAATTTTTTTTTTTTCATTAATATGTGTAATATTAGCATGATGTCAATTTTGTTGGCCTGAACTATACTTTTAGTTCTTTCTTTATGGGACCTAGCTCATTCGCATTCCATGCTCCAATTCTTAAGGAAGTCATTATTTCTTATAGATTATTGTGGTCGTGAGGTTTATTAGTGTCCCCATTTTTTGCATCAACAAAAGTGTAAGTTACTTTTGTGCTTTTTAGTGACTAATTCTAGTAACATGTTTCATATGTAGTGTGGGTTTGAGCTGACTGAACTTAATTAAATCCTGAGGATTCTAAGTTCTTATTATCACATCTTCCTTTACAATTATTACCTGGTACCTGGCTGTTCTATCAATGTCTCTCGATAGGTTTTTCTTTCAATATTGGTGGGCTGTGGTTGTTGTTAAGATCCTTGTATCAAAGGCATTCAGTTATTGCTGTCAAAGCAAGGTCATTATATAGTATGACTTTTTTATTAAAGAAATTAATTATTTACTTTATCATAACATAGATAGACAAAAAATTGGCTTTAAAATATACAAATTATTTTTAAAAGTGAAATCTAAAATATTGAAAAATATATATATATATTATATTTTATTGGGATATATAGTAGATTTATAATATACCTACGAATTTCAAATTATATTTATCTAACAGTTACTCATTAATTAATGATAACCTAAGTAATATAAACTACTGAGTGAGTGCATTCTTTAATAAAAAGTATGTTATAAACCAAAATATATAGAGTAACATATACATTTGATACATACAGATTTGATTTGCGAAATAGTATATCACCATAAATCTTTTCATAATCTTTTTTGTTGGTTACATGATTTTGCTTAAAAAAATGCTGTCTTCTTCCTAGATTCACTATAAATTTATATTCATTAAAGCAAAAAAAACAAAAAAATATCTACTATACTATCGCATAAGGCTATCTTTCTCTAAAACACGTTATGCATATTTTATGAGTTTAAATGATAAACAAGTTAAACAATATGGTTCAATTGTAATATAAATAAAATAAAGATTAAAAAAATATTGAGACAAATTTCAATTTTATACATTTATCTAAAAAATAAAAAAAATGCGAAATATTTTATTTATGAGGAAATTTTACCTTCAACCAGTGGCATGGGTAGGTCATAATCGTAATCATTTGGATTGCTGGGTTGCGACATTGGTTTGGTTTCATCTATAAAAAAATACATAAAATAACCTGTATTATTTTGAATTACATGCTGAAAGAAGAACAAGACACAAAAAATTTAAACTGTTATTGAGCAAAAATTGTATAAAATTTCTTGTATATAAGATTGTGTACTTCTTATTTAAATTTTGTTATAGATAACGATGAGTAGACAGATTTATAGTAAAGCGTGTGAGCTTTTTAAAAAATAATAAAAAATATATTTACCTAAGATAATTTTAAATAAATACAAAAGAAATTACCACATAAAAGCTAATAAAATTATAAATGAAGCAGTTAAATTATAAACAACAGAATTGTACTCGCATGCATAAATAACCGAGATCACACAGGAGTCACATTACTTTCCTAGAAGGCTTATCAAGCATTTGTTTCTAATAGGAATAATCTTTGTGTAACATAAATCTCCATGCAGAAATACTAACAACATAAATAACTAATATAATAGTAAGTACGTATAAATATTTCGATACTTGATATTACCGCATACCCAAGAGATGTAGCTTCGATTCCCGCTTTGTTAATTTTTTTTATTTAAAAGTTCTAAAATATTTTATCCATTATTATAATTGAAACCCGTCATGACCCAAACAGTGTGACTGCAAACGCGACAGGTCGTGGGTTCGGTTCCCACTCGAGGAAATTAAATATTTAATATAGAAAATATTCTTCCCTTTGGTAATGAGCAAATCCATAGTCTTTCATAATTCGGCAGAAAGTGGGGAACAGAGTGTTCTAACACTAGGTGCCGATATATTTATTAATATTTTTATTATTCATGATACAATTGGTGTATAACATTTAAACTCACATGAAAGATAACTTTTCAATGAGGAGTCACTTGTAATAGAGTTGATTGATGAACAAGAACCACTCTTGTTGCGAAATTTAGGCATTTTTTCCAAAAAATTAATTGGTTTCACAATTTCTTTCATCTCTTTTGTTTTTGTCTTATTCGTTTGGCGTACGTCTGTTTGGATATAGAAATATTGAATAATACACATAGGTTTATATTGTAAAATATAGGATATATAATATATAGAGCCGTGGCGCAGCGCGACTGTGCAGAAGACGTCATGGTTTTGATTGCCACTAGGGAATGAAACAATTAATTTTATTTTTATCTTCTCTCCAGTAAGAATCTATGCAACGTTGAGTTCCCCAAAACAATACACAAAGTCTCAAATTAATAATTAAAATAATATTAAACCAGCTTCACGCTTTATCCCGCACACGGCAGTGTTAACACACTTTGTTCCCCATTTTTCGCCGGAAATCTGGAGGCATTACGTGTTGAAGGGCAGAATTCAACGCTGCACTATGCTTCGACACCAGAGCGAAAAAATTAAAAATATAAATTTAAATAAATATTTTCTCGATTGGGGATCGAACCGACAACCAGTCGCGCTTACAGTCGCTTGCTAGTGCGCCACGAATGGTCTGGGAAATTTGAACGAAAAGCGATGAGAAGAATGTCTTAGCACTATGCTCTCTCTAGACATATTTTTTAGCTTCACTATGTGATACTAAACAGAAAAAAAAATACGAAATATATCAGAAGTTAACATTGCTTTTGAAGGTTAATTTTTATATGTGATAAATGTCCACTGCTGTTTATATTTTACTGCCACATTCAGACTAAACAAAGTGCAATATGTTGCAAATGCAATGTGTAATTCACTGTTCCAAGTGGGAATTGAACCCACAACGGTTGTGCCAGGCTTCTAAGGTCATACCTTTGGTTATTTCAGGGGGATACATAACAGAAAGCGGTGCGGCTGGTATACTGATATCGTTTTTAGTCAATTCATCTGTTGTATAGAGATTGTATTCTTTCGAATGTTTAGTATTGCCTTCCAGTTTCATATAATTGCTGATTGAGGAAAGTATATCTTCATTTATCGTAACACTGTAATAAAAAATTATACTAAGATATTAATTCTAGTGTTTAAAATATTATAATAATCATAAAATATTTATGAGTAGTAGCTACTTGCTATATCAATTTCATAGAATACTAGTATATGTTTTTTTAAATACAATACTTGTCACTATTTAAAGTGTAGACATAATTATGAATATTTTTTTATTTTTAGTTATATTATTAAAATAATACTATTTAACAAAAAAATATTAGATGTATGATTCCCATTTAGGGAATTTTCACAAAATGCGATATTATATTCCACTACCTTCTACTAATAATCTTGGTAATTGGTAAAAAAGTGAACAATATGTGCATGATTTTTTATTTTCATGTTTATAGCTTTACACAATAACCGGCATATAGTAGTAGGGTAGGCAGAGGGAACCTGTGAATGAGGCATGGGGCATCAAGGCACTCTGTACAGCCTTAAGAGACTTGGCTTTCCTACTTACTGCAGAATTCTTAAAGCATTGCGTCATAGTTGGTGGAACTCAACGTAGCGCTGTGCCTCATTACCAGTGCATTCTTTCATAAAAAGTATGTACCAAAGTATATAGTGTAACATAAATATCTTATCTAATAAAAATATTAAATATTTCATCCCCCCGAGAGGGAGTCGAACCCACAACTGCCGCGCTTATCACATGTTTGTCCCTCTAATACATTCCTAAACTAATAAAATAGACTTACTCCAAAGTATTTTCTGCTTGACCTTGATTAAGATACCAAGGCATTTTTACAATTTCCTTAGCATCATCCAATATGGCAGATAGATTCATCTAAAAGAATAATTTGTGCTTTATTTATAGTAGTATTTGTATTTTATTTTTAGTATTTCTAATAATATAAAGAAATTCTTAGTTTTTTGTGTATACATTTTAGTATAATGATTAAAGTTTATAGATTTTTATTTTGCTTGAAGCAAAAATTAAAATAATTCATCCACTGAATGGGGATCGAACCCACAACATTTGGCTTAGATTCATTCACAAATTCTGGATAAATTCAAAATATTCTTTATTCAAATAGACTATTATAATAAGCACTTTTGAATTGTCGAATAAATATTTGTATAATAATAGAAAAGCAGTACTATCTATTTATTATTTTTTTATTTTAATATCATAATTTTTCAATGAAAACTGCAATAATTTAGTTTTTTTTACTTCACCTTGTATCCCATATACAGCAAGAAGAAGGGGCTTAGGGGACCCATTGTTAAGATATATAAGACGAGATAGGTGTGTTGAGTGGTACATACATACATACATACATATATATGTAATAAATTATTTGATTATTATATTGCTTCACTCACCTCTTTCAATTTATTTGGGTCCAGGGTATTTATAATATTCAAAGTTTTCATTGCTCTCGTAATATTCTGCGTGATATTTTGTTTGGCTTGCTTCAAGGAGTCTAATTCTGAAAACTTCAGTTTCAATACTTCTTGTGTTATTTGTTCCTTTTGTTTTTGTATGACCCAATTGATTTTGGAATAGTGTTGATCTATTTTATTAATTAAATTATTGTAATGACTAGCTCTTATGCCGCCATCTTTGTTTGAAAGTATGTGGCCCACATCCTGTTAATATAATTTTTATTACACAATTTTTACAAATGTAAATACATATTTAAATATGTAGTCTCATTAAAAAAACTATAATAATAAATAATATATTGTACACTAACATACTCTTTAAGACAATTTATAAACTTCAAATGAAACCTCAGCCGAAAGTAAATTTCAGAGAACTTATTTATTTTACATATTTTTCAATTAATAATACTTACAAATGCAGTTTTTGTAAGACGTCTGAATATTTCATCCACTTGTGGACTGATGTTAGCCAGATCGGCCAAACATTGTTCATTCTAAAAATGTAATTATCTTTTAATATCTGAATTAAGCAAATACTGTCATAAGAATCTTAGAATTATAGATAAACTATTCAATCAGTTGTGTGAGGCAGGGGCACAAAGTGTGACTGTAAGCGCTATAGGTTGTGGGTTCGATTGAGTGGGCTCAAGGAAATGAAGAATTTAATATTTCCATTTCCTTCGCTCTAGTATATAGGCAAAGCGCGGCGTCGGCGGCCTCTAAATTTCTTCAAAAAATGAGGAACAGAGTATATACACACTAAGTGCGATCACCAGGTTTGAAGCTACACTGCCTGTACAACATGAAAAATTAAAAATGTGAACAGACAGGTACAGACCACTTCTTGAATTAATTTAATGTCATGGTTTTTGCACGAATTCTCTCTTCCGACCATTAAACAGTCCATACAAATACACTTAGAACAGTCTTTGCAATAATAGTCTAACGGCTTATCTTGATGAAGTTTACAATTATTCTTTTCCATATGTCCTTCTAAAAAATATACTTCAATAACTATAATTTATGATATAAGCTCTATATTATAAATATTTAGCTTTAGAATATGTTCATTGCATTAAAACTTTTATATACTTACCTATGTTTTTTAGCACATGATTTTTGAATAT
>JAEBDU010012749.1:0-23174 GCA_016802625.1 Heliconius numata
ATAGGGATTTTATAGTAGTGTATGAAAGAAATTATTGTTACAGGTAAATCTTTCTAATATTCTTTCGTAGCTATTGTCGAAACGTGTACAATATTATAAATGTATATATAAATTAAATATAAGTATACGATGTCAACTAATTATTTATTAATTTATTTCTTGAAAATGAGTTGTAAGAACAATATTTTTATATTTTAAAGTTAATTCTTTAAAAAAAATAATTTTTTTTTCGCTACAGCCCTTGAAAGGATTCGCTTAAATTTAACTTTTTAAAATTCTGTTATTTTTTTTTCTTATTTATATGAAGTAAAGCAATTATTAACATTAAAAACATAAATATATATAAGCTAAAAATATGAATAAATTGTGAATGAGTTTTGTAAACCCAAAAGAAATATTCATAGAAAATGTCAGACATAAAATATTAGTAAGGATTACTCTAAGCGCCCACACACGCTACTACGTGATCAAACAAAAGTAGTTATGATACGAGGATGAGAACAAATATTATATAATACTACTGAATAAATTTATTTAACCGACATAAACTTAAAAGAATAAGAAAATCTTTATATTTCTCTTAAAATAATATATTAATGAGAATATGTGACTGCAATGTGAACGGTAGTGGGTTCGATTACCAATAGGAGGATTGAAATATTTAATATTGTATAACTTTATACTTTTTAATATATATTTTTAGAATAATTCGTCATAAATTTTCAACTTTTTTTTTATAAAAAAATATTAATTCACAATGCACACTAAGGGCTCGTAACAAATACTACGTTGGCTCCCCTGAATGTTTTGAAAAAAGTCATCTATTCCGATAAGCCAACAAGGACTGCTCATTTTTATTTTGTGCTTTGCTCGGGGCTAAGATCCTGTGATGAGTATGGTACAAAGATTAAAAATATTTTTTTGTAATTTATGTGTATAGAATTTTATTGGTAAATAGGTTATTATTAGGACGCGGCAAAAAAGCACATAGTGGAACTGTAAACGCGACAAGTTCTGAGTTCGGTTCCCACTCGAAGAAATTAAATATTTAACAATTCTAGTTTTTTACCCTACTGGTTTTTCCCTACTGATTACTAATAGTAATTCAACTGCTTTATTTGAGCCAAATAAGAAAATACTGGTAAGTATATTCTACTACATAAGCCGCATCTCTTTAGACTTGCACCACACCCTCGGAGGCATGACGCTGCATTCGCTTGTACCACCTTAATCTTCATATGATGCACCGCGATAACGTTGTGTGGTATGTTATATATGTATACATTATACTCGAAAACCTACTAAATAGAAGCGTAATATGTAGTCTTACACGCGTTAGGGCTTTTGTAAAGGATCCATTCACGTTGAAAGTATTAAAGTGCATTACATTTTTTTTATTTTATATTTGAAATTCAGCCGAAAGTGGGAAACGGAGTGTCTTAACACTAAGTTCCCTCTGTCTGCCTTGTTATATGAAATATAAAGAAATAGTTTTTTAATAAAATTAATTTAAAAAATTGAATAAAGACAGTTCAAATTTAAAAGTTATCAAATATTATAAAAAAAAATGTTTTAACGTTCGTTATTTTATGATTGAAAACGTAACAAAATGTGATCGTGACATACTTTTTCATTGTAAAACTTAAGTGCTTACTCGTATTTGATAAATTAAAAACAATATTTAAAAAACTTGGTATTATTTTCAGTCTTAATTTTAACAATAATAAAAACACTGAAATTGCCTATCTGAATATTTTGAAGAATCACTTCGATTATTTTAACGAATCATCACCGTTTCAAATATAA
Source organism: Heliconius numata (assembly GCA_016802625.1). Taxonomy (NCBI): domain Eukaryota; kingdom Metazoa; phylum Arthropoda; class Insecta; order Lepidoptera; family Nymphalidae; genus Heliconius; species Heliconius numata. The sequence continues at coordinate 1,807 of JAEBDU010012749.1, forward strand.
TAAAACTTTTGTTTTGTACCTACTATAGCAAAACAAAACAGTGGTGTATAATTTTCAAAGATTGTTGGAATAAAAACTAAAGTGAAATTTATATAGAAATATTCGTCGTTAATTCTGAAAAAGTACGCCTCTTTCTATTGTCTCTACTTCCCAATTTATTTTGGCTTAAACAAGGTAGCTCTATGTTTATTTTACCAAATCTAAAGACTTAATTCTTTTTTTTAACATTACGTGGTGTTTTGCCTTATAACTTTTAATATTTGAACATTAATTTCTTTCTGCTTTTCTGAATAAAGTAAGCTTCTTAGGTCCAAATAAACACATTTCGTATTACTTTAAATATAAAAGTGATCAAGCAATATAATCATTCACCGTCGTAAACTACTCATATCGTTAAAATCGCAACCGAAAATTGTGAGCTGACGTACATTAATTTAAAGTTATCGCTTCCCCCCCCCCCCCTTGCCCCCCCTGCCGTGGGACGCGAGAACAAACGCAATAATAAACTATACAATTTTGTACAATAAATTTGGATTTTAACGACTTGATTAACAGCATGTATTTGTTATGACAAGTGTAATATTTCTGTCGACATTGTATTTTTACAATATCTTTTGTTCACAAAGCCTTGTGGACGTTGTAATGATATCATTTTTTGTGGGCGTGTGTACTTGATTATAGAGGATTGTTGTATTATAGTGTTTTAATGTTTTCCTTTTTGTTATATTTCATTTTGTAAAACACATACATAGAGAACACATAGATAGATAGAGAATTTTGTAAAACACATCCATAAATAGAGAAGATAGAGATCGATAGAGAAGATTTCACTAATATACAGAGTGATTCAAGACAATATATGTGTATGTACATATTATATAACTGTGCTCATACCTGAGAAGCTACTAATAGATCGATAGTAAATACTTTTGTCTTTTTCTTATATATCGGAGTGTGTTCTAAAACCGATATCTTCTATACTAATATTATAGAAAGAGCTAGATAATTTGTTTGGTTGACAATGCATATCCCATTAACTACTAGTTATAATTGACAAATTCTTTTTTATTTTTAAGTAATAAAAAACAGTTTCCAAACAAGATTTTATTCTATATTTAATCACAATAATCATTTCAATACAACCCACTGCTGACTACCTGCAATCGATATGATATACAGAACTCTTAGGATAGATCATGGGAGCAAAGCCGTAGGTAGAGTTGGTGGTATTTACATATAGTTCATTCAAATTACCACAATATTATTATTATGGATAGAATCAGAAGTTATAGGAATTATAATAATAGGTTATTTCATTTTCTTTCTATTTAGCTCAACATTTGGCAACTGTTTGCGGATACACAAAATTAGTTAAACAATCTTATCTTTATGGCAAGTCGTATAAGTCACTGATGGTGTGCATTTGGGATAGTAATAAAACTGTCTGTTGTAAACTACACTTAGTATTTACTGAAACTAACGTTATAAATTAAATTACGTTAACAATTTATGTTTTCATTGTTGACTATTATCTTTTTTTTTAGTTTCACGTTGTATCCCGCACATAGCACTCGGCAGAGGGAACCTTGGAACCTAGTGTAAACACACTTTGTTCCCGTTGAGACAGTTCCTTTCTTCATTTTCCACCGAATTCTCTAGGCATTGCTTGTTAAGGGTACCTCTACGCCGTGTACTTACGCGTGTACGTAAAAAATACATTTCTACTGAATTTAAAAATATTTCGTCGCAAGAATATTTTATTACGCTCTTCTAATTTACCACCCTATATAATCCTCTTATTACATTGTCAAGATCAATCAGTCTTTCACAATCTATTTGTCCAATTAGAAACAATGCAACATTGTAAGCTCAAAATTTTATAGGATTGAACTCAATTTCTCTAAGTAGGTACTCGTATCTCATAAATCAGTGTCGTATTAAGCTATCATTGCGCAGTGGGTCAGTGATTTTTTGTTGATATGATGGTTGTGGGTTCGATGCCTGGACTCAATGATTAATTTTTGTTTATGTTAGTAAGATAAAATATAGCGTTCAATTTTACTATTTAACTCCCAATATCTCCAAAAATATATAAAATAAATATTAATAATGCGTAATATATGTTCAAATAATAAAAAAATCTACGCAATTTTTTAAAGAAAATTTGACAATCTACGCTTAAGCAGTAAGTTATTATTTTTTTTAGTCCAAAAGCTTATGTTTCGCCGTATAAGGTCGCACGTTTTTTAACAAGCATTCTCTTTCAGTACCCACAATTTTTGCTGTCACTTCGAAGTTTTTTCATCTTGATACTAAAGCACCCATATCACTACGATCCGGTGTTCATCGACAAGTTGATTGAATTTTTCATAAAAAACATTTTTTTTTATCTTTGTTCCCGTACAAATTACAAATTTCGTATATGACTCATGTATTTATTATAAGCGAAGTTGTTATTTAAGTTTCTTACAATGATTTTTATTTTGAAAATATTAATTAAACTACTTATATTTTAATTTACCGAGCCCCTAATAAGTACTTTTTTAAAACAAAAACTTGCTCTTTAATTAAAATGGATTTTGTCGAGCTGATAATTTTCGCAAAGATTTTTATCAGATATGTCTTAAATAATACACTGATAAACTTTCATTGAAAGCGTTGAGAACAAGGATAATTATAGCTATAAAAGTATTCTTTCCATGTATTTTTAAAGGATTCGGTAGAAAGTAAGCAACAGAAGTTCGTTAATGGGAAACGGAGTGTTTTAACACTGGGACAGGCTCTCTGCCTACCTAAGCTACAAAAAAGTATCCTCTACACTACTGATTTTGCGACGAATTTCTTTTGTATTGCAGTAAATAAAAATGTACCGCATACTTAAATATTTCGCACGGAACCCTAAAAACAAAAATATTAAACCACTTCATACATTTTACGTCTGCATCTGGCCGAGGTGCTAATTACGTTTTCTACTAGCAACATAGTTCGACTCTTGTTAAAAGTTTATGGCTATGCAACATACTCACTTTTTTACTTATTATTCAGTAGCTTGCTGTTAACTAATTCACAAGTCCAATACTTGAGTCATAATGAATATAATATCGGCTCCTTTAACTTTGTTAAAGCCGTTGTGGCGTAGGGGCACAAGGATGTCACTGTAACGCAACGGTTGTGGGTTCGATCCCCACTCGAGGAAATAAATTATTATTTCTTAATATTTTCATTTCTTCGCTTTGGCACCAAGGCAAAATATTATAATAAAATTATAATTTCCGCCACTAAATGGGCAATGTCTCCAAAAATTCGGCGGAAAATAGAGAATGGAATGTCTTAGCAGTAGGTTCCCTCTGTCTATCCGCTGCTTTCTTAAAATATAAAAGTAACATGTTAGTCTCAACATAGACAATACGATCGTAAATACCAGCTCTAAAAAGCACTTAGTGGATTTTTATATCCCATATATGAGATTTTCTACCAAAAAGGGTTGACAATGAAAAAAACATTAAACTTGGGTTCGTGCCCTTTTGACGCATATGAAGTATTTTATTTGAACGACATGTGCACGAGATATTACTTTTGGTTATAGGTATGTGAAGTACGTATAAAATGGGATCTATTTATTGAATGTTTAACAAAATGTGATTTGTTTTTAGTTTTCTACTAAAACACACTGAGAAACTGTTTTTATTTCATGTAGTATTAAATGACAAAGTCTAAAATTCGATATCAATTTGTCGTATTTTATGTAATTACGCATATTTATAATATTAAAAAAGAACATATTGAGGGGATGAACCTAATTTTTCAATTACAGACAAAGATCGTCGACCCCATAAATACCAAATTTACATTCACATATTGTCCCGTTGCGCCATAACAGTCTCAATATTATATTTATTCCCATTATGTACTTCATTATATACCTTATAGTATACATTTGGAGTTGGAACGCTTCAAAGAAAACAAATACCTCATTTCTATACAATCATTAACACATTTTATTAGGAACTCGACCGATTCGCAAAAAATCAGCCCATACATTAGTATGCGAGACAGATTTTAATAGCCCTAGAGGGCAATGTGTCCACATCGTCTTTATTAATGGGCTCAAATTAAACCTTCCTTAAGCCGGGAGCGTACGATTTTTCTCTTTCAACTTTCAAATTAAAATACAACGAATGTTACTTAAACATGAGATTCTTCATTTTATATTAATTTGTAAAACGATACGTTTGTCTTAATTGGATTGATTTATAAATTTTTCTTTTGCTGTTTGCTTAACTTCTATATTACGTATGGTATTACAATTAATGGATTTTCTAATTGTGGAGTTAATAATAGTTTAATTTATCGTAGACATTTAATTATAGTTTAATAATGCATTTAATCGTCTTATATTATTAACGTTAATTAGAAAATTAAGCTAATTAAAACAAATATGTCTGTTAAATTTTAGTATAAGACTACGCTATGTAATATAATATTGTTATCTATAGAATTATTTATGATACATACGGTTTTCTAGCTTCACGTAATGAAATCAATGTAGGCAGAGGGATTCTGGTGTTCAGACACTCTACTCCCTACTATCTGCCCAATTTTCGATATATTGCGGGTTTATTGGCGGTAAAAACTTACTGTCTCCAAAAATATATATAGGAAATAAAGAACATTAAGGAAAAATGAGTCATATTGAGAAGATACTCGTATATAGGTGCTTACCTATAGTATCCACTTATCTAATGAAATTCAAAACTTAACTAAGATATTGTAATAAATAACTAAAGTTTTCTCAATATCCATGAATTTTAAATACGTAGGCGTTGGTGCAGTTTACGTGACCTGTCACAAGCATTACCAACTCATTATTCATCAGAGGCAGTATTTGACCTTTCCGTTTATCAATTTGATTAATACGATCGCCGCGTTCTCTAATATATGTATGTATGGCCGGATTTATAATTCTTTTTTGTTCGTTCGTATTTAATTTCAAGTGCGATAAGCGATAGCGTTTCTAAAGCTTTGATGGTTTATATGTTTAACTTTTTAAACTTTCAAATGCCGTAAGAAATTTACGTTTTTAACTTTTAAGTTTAGTGTGTCGTAAAAATTCGTTGTTAAGTGTTTGACGGCAGTTTACTTGAGGTTATATCTTTCGCGTGAAAAACAAAAATGAAAGAATATAAAACGTCGTCGTGGCCCAGGGCTACAAGGGTGTGAATTTAACGCGACGGTTGTGGGTTCGATCCCCACTCGAGGAAGTGAAATATTTATTAACGTTTATATTTCCATTTCTTCGTTTTGATGTCGAGGCAAAGCGCGGTGTTGAGTTCTGCCACTTAACTCTCAATGCCTTGATTTCGGCAGAAAGTGGAGGACGGTGTGTCTTAACACTAGGTTCCCTCTGCCTGCCCTTCTATTTAGATTAATATGAATAAAAATAACTCATCACACTTTAATTATTAAAACGGTTACCTTATAACTTTAAGAAGGCTAACTTCTTTTTGTTATATAAAATCTAAAGACTACAATTCTCATGGCTTCCGAAGAAGATTTTTACACAATATTCACAAGGTTTGTACTACACATGTCGACAGGTAGTGCGCTTTAGCGGTTTCGTTGCACACGAGATATTAGTGAATGAATCTGGTGAGAGTTCGAGCTCGTTTTTGTATTCCCACGCCTTTTAATTGAGAATAATTAACTTTATTTTTATTTTTTAACTCAAATGGATGTTATAGACTGCAATCGTGGAGCAAGGGCATGGGCGGAAAATGGGAAGCGGAGTGTCTTACCACTAGACTCCCTCTCCTTACTTATACTATGTAAATACCATATAGCAATAAAATAAATGAAATATAATTATTTTAAAAGGTCTTACATAAATATGGATTTAAATTTTAGCCTATTAAATCATTTATAAACATCCCAAAGTAAATTGAATTATTTTAAAAAGCAAAAGCTAAAAGAAAATCTGAGAAAGATGATTTAATACAATTGAATAATTTCGTTTCGTGATACATTTAAATTGAACCGTTTCCTAGAAATATATTTTGTATTCATGTTATTATATTAGTTGTACTTTGTTTTATTTAGAATAGAATAAAATATAAACTTAATACTCAAAAAAATATTATTTAGGTAATTCATATAATTTTAAGTACTCTAATATTTCATTTAAAAAATTAGATGGCGCCAAGACGAAGCGGCAGTTACGATTCTAAACACGACGGTAGTGGTTTTGATTCCCACTGTGGGAATGAATTACTTTCATTTCGTCGCACTGGTACTAAGACAAAGCGAGAGTCTTGAGATATGCCACTCAATATACCAGTTATTTGTCGTAATTTACGTATAGATCTAAACTCTAATCTAATGTATACCTTAAAATAAATTTCAGTAATTTCTATGGAAAATAAGAATTTAAAAACCATAAAGCATTATTTCCTTTACTCCCATAATATTGAAGGCTTACATTGTGACCATTCCATAATATAAAACGGCTGAATCTTTAAATCTCAGCGATCGTCACGTCCACACGACGGAGCGACACTAAAAATTTTATGAATTATATAAAAATGATCGTTTAAACCTATACAGGCTAATAAAATCAAACGTAAACACAGTTTTATTTGTAAGCGATAAACACAAATTGGTGGAAAAAATTATACATATTATCGGCCATATAATAAAACATAAGAACAAAAAACGTAATAAAGAAATCGCTATATTAGGTACCTACTGGAAGTAAGGGCTGCCACAAATGTAGTACGTTCCAACTGACTTTTATTGGTCATAAAACGGGATAATGTGTCGGAGTAAGCGTATTTCGGAATGGTACAAATTTACACTAGCGCTTAGACCATTCTCATATACTCACACTGCTACCGACTTTACTTTACCGTTTGTATGGAGAGTGGAAACTGAATATACAACAGGTTGTTTTGTATTTATTTTAGAAGCATGATAAAGTTATGATTTTGATAGATGAAAATAATATAAAAGTACAGAAAATTGTAACTTTACTATAACTTATTTTGTACTAATGTTTCCTGCGGCTTCGTCCGCCGGAATCAATTAATAGTTATATGTCATACAGACACATTTTAAGTGTACAGTATACCCTACAATAAGTACTGGTTTTTTCGTCCATTTTGAGCCAGTAGTTCTTGAGATTAGCGAGTTCAGGCAATCAAACTTAGCTGCAGTTTCAGCTTTATAATATTCATATTACAGTAGACATATTATCTGCGATCGATGATATTGTAGCATTAAGTTCCCTTAAACTTAAAAAATATGTATATTCCCAAAAATACTTCAATATAAAAGAAATACTCAAAAAATAAACATCTTGTCATCTAAAGAAATCAACACTTCACAAATCTCATAATATGAACTTCATAATTTAAAGAATATTTAGAATGCACGTGATTCGTACATACAAACAGAACTTTGCAACTTGTCTCACATTACTTCCTTTTGCTAACACTTAAGAGATTGAAAGGACTGAGTTTCCTAAACGTGCATTTTTGAAGTGACAACACTTTATACTTACTACATTCAGTATTTGTCAAAGAAAATATATTACAATTTACATCAAACAAACTGAAATATTTCTACTGTTTTGTACATATCTTATATGAATATTTAGAATTACAATACTATACTTAAATGAATATTTAGGGTTCAGTTCCCATCAGAGGGGATGAATAATTTTTATTTTCTCGCTTTCGATGACTGTTGATACAAATCGTATTTAATGGAAGAGACACCATAACTGTTTGAAACACAATAATGTTGCTTACATTAAAAGTAAAAATATCATAATTCCATTGTACTTATCTAATTATCTTCTTACTCATAATGAATTTTATGAGTTCAATAGGTGCTTCAAAAATAAACTTCTAAAATTCGACATTAAAGATAACATCACCATAAGTCAATACTAAAAGCTGCAATATAGAATTCTCCAGTCATTTTGTTATTTTACTCATAATATAACAAAATATTTTATATGTAACACTAAATCTTCTATAAAATTGCATACCATTACCATACCATATTAATAAAACAGAAATAGGCACTCAAGAAGCAAAGTTCCTTATAGCACCTGATATGTTTCCATTTCAATTCAAAACGGAAAAATATATCAGTATTTAGTCCCACACGCAATAATTTGTACGACACTAAGCGGATTACCGCGAAGAGCTATAAATTTAGGAATCTTTATAATTTTTAGTCACCGACCTATCGCCATAAATTTACTATCGTTAAACGTGCGGCCTCTCGGAGCATACGCTTTAATAGGCGTTATGGTGAGATAAAGTTGTTGAAAAGATTTTTGTGTGATTTTTTAATTGTTATGTCGTTATATATATTTATATTTACATATAATTTCAAAATGTCTCGAATTTAGGCAGACTAATATACTAATAATACGGAATCTGTGACTATAAACCATAGTTATTAATCACTTCTTTTCCTTTTATAAACAATTTGGAGTTTCAATAGTAACACGGTGCTATTTAGTTACTTAGTTTAGCTGGCGAAAAATAAGTGTTAATTCAGCTCAGTTTAGATCGTCAACTATGGCGTTTCAAGCGTAAAGAACGCAGCGGGGTAGACAGACTCTGTCTGACAGAAAGAAGCTAGTGTTAAGACAACCCATCCTCTATTTTCTACCGAATTCTGGAGGCACTGCGTGCAAAGTGGCGGAGCTTTTAACACCGCGTTTTCCCAACGAAAATATAAATTAATATTATCAGGTAAGTGCTTATAAAAGCTTTAAAAAATCCAGTTTTTTATTTCTTATTAATTTTCGCACAAAAGTAGACATAGTCGTGCATTTACAACCACATAGGCTTCTCGAGCTCATATTGTAACTTCCTACGGGCAATTATATGAACAATGTTTCGTTTGCGTGATACGGGTTAATGGTGCATTATTAAACCTACCATTATGTAATAGTTGTTAAATGCTTGAGGCGGTTTTTTGGTTTTCATAGAAACAACGCCGATACGATTGCGGATTTTTAAAAGGTTATTTAGAAAATCTTGAATTGAAATTTTAGTTCTTATACTTATTTTCTATGAAAACTATTTAAATATTTTAACTAACAGGTGTCATACGGTGTTTTTTAATTTTATGATTACCCGTTACATATAAGTTATTTAAAAAAACAGTAGAGTAATAAGTAGATAATATTTTTTTTTCAAAGAATAATAATAAATAATAACATAATAAACAACTTAGCAAATCTGTTATATTATATAGTTTCTTTGACCTCTCAGTATTAAGCTCTCAATCCAAATGTCAAAGTAATACTAAACTAAACTGTTCTAAAAAGTAAGAATGTTGTTTTAAAAATGTCATTCCCAATAGCGTTTTTAACCGTTTCAAAATCCTTGAGACGTGACTGGAGCATCAACAAACTTTAAATAAGCTCAGTTACTTATACTCTCAATGATTCCCTTTTGAACTTCATGATTTTTATAGTGGGGATCAATTTATATGTTTGTTTTGGTAATAGACCTAATTAGAATGTGATATATCTCATTATTAAGTATTATTTTTATATTTAAAAGTAATAGAAATAGATTGATAATAGATAGACTTTTAAATATTAAACTATATCCTTTTTCTTTTTATGTGCAAGAAACTTTAGTAATCCACAGTGTTTAATATAGGCAGCGGTTGTGAGTTCGATTCCCATTCAGGGGAATAATTGATATTTATTTCCTCGCTCTAGTAACAAGAGAAAGCGCGACATTGAGTTCCATCACTCAACCAGAAATATTTGATAATCAGTTAATAATGTTGGGTATAGAATAAAAAGCTTAGTGGCATGTCAATCCAATTATTACTTTCTATCAGTTTAAGCAAATCACGTAAAGTTAGCATACGATGATAAAAGTGATAGTGAATATTGATGATTTAAATTATTTGCACATTTCTTCTCTGATGAACGAAGTGTCCTGACACTAGATTCAAAGAAAAAAGTTTTTAATTGAAGACGTAGAGTTGTTTAGACGCTCGCGTTTCAAATAAAATTTATACCTACAACTAAAACATTGATATCTCATCCATATTCATTTCTAATGCGCCATGACCGCATTTGTTACAAAAACATACTGTGGACTTGAAAAAATATTGTATATTTTTAGAAATACAAAAATTTGTTTTAATAATAATGAATACAGCGCTAGATACTATTTGCATTTAATGTGCACATTTTGCATTAACATTCTAGCCACAATGCCCTGAAACAAGTCACCATGTCACATTATTTCAAAAGGCTTACAACGAATGTTATGAAAATATTAAATGCAACAAAAATATATATTCATGGATTCGGATCAAGGTTTTCTATTATAAAATAGAAAAAATGTTAAAGAATGTTTTTTTTTATTTTTATGCTTTTTCCGTATGTTACGGAGAAGGTAGAGAGATTCACTACTATCTTCGTTAAAAATTCTCTCTGAGGCGAATTTCGACCGCGGAAAAGAATACATTTTTAACTGACTTCAGTAAAATGAGGCTCTCAATTCGACTGTATTATTTTTATGTTTGTTACTTCAGAGCTTTCTACAGGGCGGCCTTTTTTATTTGAAAGCTGGTACTTGTGTGGTCCTTGTTGTATTTTAATTTGGACCAGTTCTAACAATGCCATCCATAAGAACACCATATAAATCTTAAATTTACACAATTTTTGCTGTTTGAATTTTTGCGGTTTTTGTGTAAAAATTATATATTAACACCAGTATCAATCTCTTACAATTGAAATCGAAACCACGACTGTCGTGTTGACTGACTTTGTAATTTATTAGAATTATATGCAATTATAAAAGAAAATTAATTATTAAATAACAAAATTAAACTGACCAAGAAAATGGGCATCACTTAAAAATGGACATCACTAATGCTCTCAACGTCATAGTACTTTGTAATAGTAGTTTCTTTTATAGTACTTTGAAATGACTGAAAGAAGTTATAGCTAAGATAAAGTAGTGACACAAGTTAAATACTAAAAGTAATAAAAAAAATGATTTTGGTTTTACATAATGATTTTCTTACTCTACAGCTTTTACAAAATGACAACTTCTAAATTATAAAATCTTTGTAAAATTATTTTTCACTTTTTAGTTCATTGTTAGAAGTCGGTTTTTCTGTTTGTTAAAAATTAATTTATTAAAACATTAAGAAAAATGAGAACAATATATCAAACACCCTTCAAAATATATAAGCATAAAATTTTAAGATAACCGTTAATTCTCTAACCACAAAGAACATAATAGACTTCCGCATAAAATAACATAAACTTTGATTAATCCGTAAAGTTGAATATGTAATTACATAACTGTACATACACATATCCAAAATCAAATTTCCAGCAACAAAGTGAGTAACTGCATATAAAACCATCAGAGCCTCCGCGGAAATGTTCGTAGGAGGAACTTCATTTCGCAGCTCTCATACTATGTGTCGTATTTTAAGCGTTATCGAACGCGTTTATTATATTTTACTTGCTCTGTAAATAAAATAAGAAATTTATAGTTTTTTCTTAATAGATAAAGATGAACTAAATGTACTTATATTAGATATATTATAAACTAAAATTATATATTTTTTAAAAATGTGTTCTATTAGGTTTACTTTAAATATTGAAGTTATTTTATATTAGTCAACACCATATCAAGGACTTAAATAACTAAATAGTTGTACAGTTTACTACAGAGGCTGTAGTAACATTGAATGTAACACATCGTAGTGGCGCAGTAGGTAATCCGTTCAATTCGAGAGTTAGATGTGAACTTTACTGGCGAGCAAATGAAGTAAATTGAATTTGATTTCCGACTTCGACTCCCGTTTTGTGATTCTATAGTCACGAATCTTTCTATCAGCGTTTCACAGTGGATTCTCATATGAAAACTTAGTAGTTTCCTTAAAATGATTTTGTAATTTTTATTGCCAAAGTAAATTTAAAAATATGCTTTAATATTATAACAGAGTTTAGTATAGCAACATCACATATAATGAGGCTAGCCGTGGAGTAGAGGCATAAGTGAACGATTGGTTGTGGGTTCGATCCCCACGTGTGAAAATCAAATATTTATTGAAATTAATATTTTCATTTCTTCGCTCTGGTATTGAGTCAAAGCGCGTCGTTCAGTTTCTCCACCTCAATACACAATGCCTCCGGAATTCGGCGGATAATGGAGAAAGAAGTGCCTTAACACTACGTTCCCTCTAGTAGGTTCCCAATAGGTAGAGTAATATGTATTATATACAGTATATAGAGATTTTCTTCTAAATTTATGGCTTAAACGTATTTTAACCAGTATAATTTTACTATAAAAGCCTTAAACATCCCAATGAGTGCATCAATACATTTGCAACGATAAAATAAATCGTGACATTCAGATCGGCGGCTCCAATCGCTGTGTGAACAGATTTAATAAGATTAAACCTTCCATTATTTCTCATTATCGACATGTAATTTGTATAATATTATAGCCTTTTAATAAAATACATACTATGATCACTATTCATTTGCAATTACTTTTAATTGATATTACAGTTAAGCGTTGTTTATTTGCTTTTGAAGTTAATAAAGAAAATATTATGTTTTAGTTATTATTATTTGTAAAAAAAAACTAAAAGTTTGTAACGTATGTATTCCTTAAATAAAATATATTTGCTGCTGTGAGGATCTAGTGTCAAGAGACTTTATTCTCCACCTTCCACCTGAATTCGATTCTGTGATTGAGTAGCAGAACTCAACCCCGCTCTCATACAAAAAAATACATATCTAGTAGGTATTTCAAGGACAGAATGGTTATTTTTTCCAGTTATATTCTTTATCTTCATTCTTCGATTGAATAACGTCAAAGTTTTCTTTGATTCTAATTATTTTCCATTGAACTTTTGAAGGCGTTCTCTTTAATTAAGAGTTTGATCAGTAAACTGTGAAATCTCGTCATCGGACATCGTATTACTAGTAGTAAGATAAGATAAACGTGCTGGAGCTTTCAACTTTTTGATTAAAATTTCTACATTTTTGTGAAAGAAAAATATATTAAAAAAAAAATATATATTTAATTTATTGAGGCCAGTCGTGGCGCAGGGGCACATAGTGTGACTGTAAACGTTACTGATTATGGGTTCGATCTCCACTCGAGCAAAATGTAATATTTACTTAAATTTATATTTACATTTATTAGCTCTGGTGTCGAGACAAAGCGAGGTATTGAGCTCTGCCACTCAACACGCAATGCCTTCAGAGTTCAGCGGAATTTGGAGAACGGAGTGTCTTAACACTAAGTTCCCTCTGTTTACCACGCTGTGTACTCCCGTACACATAGCGTGAAGCTGATTTACTTTATTTAAAATAGTAAGCAGGTAGCTTCGTGGTCAAATGAAAATAGCTAAAAGTTGTATATGACATGACAAATTCTCTTTGCTCGATGTAAGCCGGGCAGTGGGTATGACAGTGGTTACATCGAAACGATTACCGTGAGCCGTACTGTATAGCCTACACTATAGGATTCCGTGATAAATGGATTATCTAACAAAACAAGGTGTTTCAATTGGAATTGGGAGTTCCAGTGTATTGTACGTTTAACCTTTATAATGTTATAATAACATAGAAGTACTTTAAAGCTATAAGTTATAATAAAATAATAAAAATAAATAAATTTAAGAACTATAGACACTTTTAAATGTGTCAGTAGTGTCAGTCATACAGGTAGATGAGACGGTGTGTTTTTTAGGTTCACACTCTTAGTTAGAAAGTGAAAATTTGTAATTGTATCATCATAAGACTTGGCACCCTTGGCAGTTATACGTAGTTTAGAAAACAAAATCCCCGTTCTCTCTAGCTACCTACTCTCTAGGTATGTACGTATGTAGAAGTACTTAAATAGACTTGAATAATGATACAAGATAGGGAATAGACATTATTAAAAGAAATGGCCCAATTTTACTTATTAGTGCCATTAACTGATACAATGAGAACTAAAAATATTAAAAGCTATGAATAAAATTCAAGTTTAACCCAAAAATTAAACACTCGCTCCACATTTTAGCTTAATTTTTGAAATAGGTCACGTTTACCCGTTAACTTTGATAAGCTTCAATAACAGTTTGTATAGCTATTTTTATTTGCGATTCTGGTTAGTGAAGTTGGGTTAAACAGCTTTTAAATTCCTAAAGTTTATTATTATTTATATATTCTAATTTTAACGTGTTTAATAAATTCTAAATATCCTACCTATCCCTAAATAGACTACTCTTAAGATATCGATTTTCAATGTAAAGCTTTTTTGTATATTTAATTGATAAATTATTTTACCTCATTGCTAGAGTGAGGAAATGAAAACATTTTATTTCTCCTTGTGGGTATCGAACCTACTTTATGTATCAAATGTACTTAATTATGTTATCAAAGAAGCACTTTCATAACATAATTAAGTACATTCCTAAGCAAAACTTAATGATGATATTTCTATTTTTTAATTCTATGCACCGCCTTATAATCGGATTAAGCGAGATATGTAACGCAACAAAAATACACCCAATCTGAAATGTCAATCATGTCGTTACAATAATATCTTAATTTAGATTCTCTGTAGGTTATATTATTTGAATTTACGCAGCATCAATATCTGTATGTTTTAATTGATAAAATTTAACATTATTTGGTTCAAAAAGTATTTGGTAAAATTAATTATCCTTAAACTTATTTATTTTGCTTTACGCTGCGAGATAAAATAGTTTTTGGACATATGAAAACAAAATTTTGTACAAAAAATGTTTTTGCTAACGACTGACTGACAGTTTTCAATCCAAAAGGCCTACTTCAATAAAAGAAAAATGTAACATAGTATTTACTCTGATATAAGAAAAAAAAGCGTGAAGCTGCTATAACCACTTGCTTCAATCCTCTATTATTTCCTAATATAGAACAATAACCTTCACCTTATAAAATGTCGCAATTAGAATACGTGCATGATATAAAACAACTTTCACACCTACATAACTGTAATACGTTACATTTGACGTTCTAACCTGACATGTCATTTTGGTGACACCCAGTATCGAATGTCAAATATCAGATATCGTATAACGGAACGACACCAGGCGTTGCTCTGTAAGCAATCATACACGTTATATTGATTTTGTGGTTAGATATGCTACTTACGAAATATTATATTTCCCATAGATTTGTCTATTTGTTTATTCACACGTCAAATGTACATAAGAATTGTTCTTTGTTGTTTTTATACATTTCAATAACACAGCAATGATTGTGAGGTACATTTGGTGTCTCGCACATAGCAGAATAGGCAGAGGGAATCTAGGAACCTGGTATTAAGACACTCCGTTCTCAGTAGGACACTTCCGTTCCCCACTTTCCACTCAATTTTGCATTCGCACTTGCGCATAATAAGTCTTAATTCTTCTTTTCATCTGTATAACAATAATTAATTTTTGAATTAAAATTTTTAATAATATTATTATCATTTACTATAACATAGTAACAGCAAAGATTTATTTTACATTCCAATTTCCTTTTTAGGTATCCTGTATCTGTCATGCAAGATCCTCACAGCTTTCAACTCCGCTTAAAAGCTCTAAATGGATATAATAAAATATACGTCAACTACATTGTTACCTAGTAGGTACCTGCACGGCGTGTCATATAAAATTTAACGCTCATCAATTACAAAACATTAATTTAAAACTGCAACCCCCGTGAATTTAAATTTGATTGCATCGCCATAAACCTGTGTATAATTAAATTGAATCAATCCACGAGTGTGTAATTTCAAAAACGTTTCACACGTCCCATCAGCTACCAATGAGCCGATAAAATCATGTGTCAAATTATATTAGTGTAGACTTTATACTTGGTTTAGCATTGCAACCTAAGAGATTTACACGTGTATCGGTACACGAGATGAAATTTGTTTTAATTTATTCGACATCTTTTGAAGGCTTTTCGATTATTTTTCGTTTAAGTACAGGTAGATCTGCATAAAAGTATGTGAAATGTAAATAAATTTGTTATGTCAAACATTATTAGTAAGCGAGAAAACGACGTTAGGTTTCGCCAATCAACAAGAAATGTCTCGTCAATTGGGCGGTCAGCAGGCACCGGAGAGCCTTAAAAATATATTACATAGTGAGATTCATAACTAGTTCCATGCATCTCTAGCAAGTACTTCACCAAAACATATTTGTAAAGAAAATATGTTATTTATAATAATTGGGAGTAAATTTGACAACCATCGCTTCTATAAAGGTTTGTATTTACTGAAAAGTACTAGTATTTTTTTTGTAATGATAAAATAGCTTAAAGAAGACGCGCCTTAAGCTTTTAACTTTTATAAATTGTATTTCAAGGTAACCTACAACCAGACATACATAAAGCTAAAAAAGAAATTAAAAAAATTAAAACTTCTTCCTTAAATACAAACTTGTCTATGAAAGCTCTATTAACCGTGCCTAGTTTTACATAGACGCATAAATTTCACTTTAACTTAATACAGAAATTTAGCATTAATGGAGTTAAGAGTACTTAACAGAAGAACTTAAAGAACGAAGTCAACAACAACTATTCAAAGTATTAAACTTATTCAAACACGATAACAAATTTTCAGTTCACAAAATCCGTTTAGGTGTTTAAGTGCCCTAACGACTGTCATCTTGCGTTGGCAAGGACCGACGACTTAACGTAATTTGCTAACATTTACAACTTCCAAGATAACTTCGATATCTCCATCATGCGAGTAAAGTTTAGCCTAACAACAGTTTGTCACCGCTAATCCGCAACAAAGCTTTCAATTTATATCCATTCTATACGGCCTATTATTTGTTTTTGTTAGGCTAAATTAAGACAATCGTAAAATAGAGGAAGTTATGGGAGACGTATTGGAAGTCTTGCTACGAAATCGAAATATTCAAATATTCATTATTTATAGTAAAACATATAATTAAATACAGAACATAGAGGCCGTCGTAGCGCAGGAGCCCAAAGGTGTAACTATAACAAGACGATTGTGGGTTCGATCTCCATTCAAGGGAATGAATTAATGCATTATATGAGGCAAAAAGCCTGGCGTTGAGTTACGCCACTGAACAAGCAATGCCACGAAAAATTCGGCGAAAAGTGGGGAACGAAGTATCCTAATAATAGTTTCTCTCTGCCTGCTACCCTGCATGCGGGATACAGCGTGAAGCAGATATACATATTTTTTTAAAAATAGAATACAACATTTTTTTATTTGGCAACCTAGATGCCTTAAAAGTTAAGAAGAAGGAATATGACACTACACTTTTTATTCTTCCTACAAGATGCAAGTTATTATTATTCTATTATTCCACTAACACGGATCCTCCGCATAATGCATGCATTCTAACTAATTTACGAGAACGTGTAATTAGAGCATTCCCTACTTCATTTACCAGTGCCTTATCGTAACAATTTATCGTGTCTGTTGTACTGTTTGTATGCTAATAGCCTTACTGTTGTATGGAAAAATCTTGGTAATATTTATTCAAATAAATTTTTTTTTACAGATCCATGCTTGGAAAAGGAAAGGGTAAGTTAACCTATTAGTTTTTTTTTAATTAATTTTTTTAATAATTTTTTAATTAAATTACTAAATATTATTCAGTATTTTGTTAGTTCTATTAACCTTTACAGGAGCACTACGATAAATAACTTTGCCTTGTTATGACTAGCACAAAATTAATATCGTCCTATATTAAATATTCCACTATTATTTACATACATTTCTCACCTATAATCATCACTTTCTAAGTATACACCTATTATTATCAACTTTAACTATAAAGTTGTACTGTGTTATTAATACAGTAAACTACTGTAGCTGCGACCTTTACATTTGGAATATCAACTTTATAATTTATCACATGTATTATTGATGTCACCTTTGACCTAAATAATGTTTTTTATCGAATGTGTGAAATTTCTTAGAAAATCGGACTCGAATTGATTGTCTAATTAGTTGTAAAGACTAGCCATTAGATAAACGAAGTTATATGTAATATATTATTAGATATATTTCTTTCTATACTGAAATACACTAAAACAATAATATTTATGACTTACAAATAAATGTAGTCGGCTCTTGATCTTTATGTTATGTTAAAGTTCTATTTACTATTTGTTTATCGCTTGATGCAATAATGACGTAATTGTAATTAAAAACAATATTTTGTTTGCTTATATTTTTTTAGATTCATGCTACGGAACCTAGGAATCTAGTGTTAAACCACTTTCATTCTCCACTTTTTGTCGAATCCTCGAAGCATTGCGTATTGAGTGGCCGAAACTCACTCTGCAACTAGAGCGAATAAATGAAGATGTTAAATATTTCCTTCCCCCAAATGGGAATGGAACCCAATGATCGAATTTCGAATATAAATGAAATTTAACTTATTTCACTTAAACTTAGATAACAAGCTAAAGTTTACACACAATCACAGAAAGACTCGCATACCGGATCCGTAACTAATAAGCACCAGCACGACACTTGACGCCGTTATCTTATTCCAAGACAAAATACTACACAAGTAGTATATAATTTGACAAATAGAGAATGAGATGCATTAGTGAGCATTTCCTACGTAATGGGGCACCACGGTCCGCGGCCGTATAATTTAGCGGACCAGCCACAAAGACTAGATCCGCAATATTAATGGAGTTGATAAAAAGTTTCTATAGCTTTATCAATTTGTATTATTTTTGCTGTTAATGTGGTTTAATTTTATATGAGCGAGATGAAAGTGCTTTTTCTTATATCCTGTTTTGTATTTATGTAAATATGTATTTTAAGTAGTTTCACATAGATCAATGAGTACAAAGTGATAATAAAAAAATAAATAAAACGAATAGAAGTAGGTGCAGTGGAATGATTAAGTTTAATTCGAATCTAATACTAGAGATAAAGAGAAAACTAAATATAAACCATCAGCTAATATACTATTCAATAGAAAACACCCATAAAATTTAAAAACAAGGATCCAACACAATGTTTCCTCGTCCTTTTTCCTCCATAACGTCATATCGTAAAAGCTATAAATGTTTCATGATACAATAAAACACAATTTGTGAAGATGCTGATCTTAAAACTACAAGCAATCGTTACAGGACGTCGTAAACATCACCAAGTCGATAGTTTATGGTGAACTTTGATATGGTTTTATCTATTCTCTTATTAGATAAGCATTACCAAACACGGCTTGAACTACATTGTGTGACATACTTGTGATACTAAAATAATAAAATTGTATGCATATTATTTATTGAGTATCTTTTAGATTCTTGTAAAGTATTTTTTTGTGTTTAGGGTTCTGTAGCGAAAGGGTAAAACGATCCTACTATTAAGATTCCGCTGTCTATTATAGGTAGTGTACGGAGCCTTTCGTATGCGACTCTGACTTTGAAACATTGCGTATTAGGAGGAAGATGTAAATACTAAACTTCGACGGTATGACAATCGAATGTGTCGAACCCACACCCATCTAGTATGCACTCTAATATCGAAATGAATTATTATTAGATTATCATTTCAATATATATCCCAAAATCAAATACAATTCTTTTGCTGTTTATTATTAAGTTTTGCTATACTTACTACTTCAAAATAATTAAATTGTTTTGAATATACAATTGTAGAAAGAGCTCGCCAGGGCTCTAGGGATCGACTTTAAAACGCTAACAAGCCATTCATACAGTTTTTTCAAGTCATAGGGTTAAAACACCCCTTAACGACGTTCAATTATTTATAATTGGATACTTGGGTGATTTTGTTGGTTCAAACCTCATAATAACAATTTTGCATGCAAATCTATTTTATTGCACTTTATTTTACATTGAAATTGGCATAACATAGAAAATTTAAGCATAATTAAGAAGTGGAACTTTTTCTTCGCAGTTGAGATTTAAAAAAATATTATTGTTGGCTTAAAAAAATATTGCTAATTAAATATATTATGTAAAATATATTCGTTTACTTTCTTGTTTTAAGAATATGGAAACACATGCCATAACATGTTGCTGTATTTTTTGTTGTTTTTAAAAAGGATTGGCCGATGAGCGTAGTTATTTATTTATTATATTCAATTTATATAGTGGATATTATAGAATAAACTCTGACTAACAAACATATATAGGCATATACCTAAATTTAACCTTTTATGAACTCCATTTAAAAGCTCAAAAAGGTTATACCAAGGGACAAATTATAACATACTACATTAGCTTTCGACATGTAATCCCCCTATGACATTTCTAAACCAAGTCAAGCAAATATATCCCCTACAGGTGTATATACTATATTCATTTACCATTTTTTTTTATTTTTCTCCCTTTCTAACGTGTTGATAGCGATAGAGATAAAAATAAAAACAGAAGTCAAATGGATGAACGTATTTTGTACCCCACGTAAGTAAACACAGCCCAAAAGTTCTAAGTTCCCCTAATAAGCCATCACGTCTCACCTTAGGGCGCAGTGGTGGTTGAGATCATAGAGTAAACATTTTAATAGATATGCATTAAACCTTTATATGAAATTTATTATATTATGTACAGGTAAAAAAATAACGTTCCGGGATTTAAAAGCGCATCTTTTCGAATCTGTCCAAATTCTCTATCCAATTAAACTACATACAAGTTCTTATACGAGTAGCTGGTATTTATATTATATTTATATTATATTTAATTTAATCTCTCTTAAAAGAAGATTATAATATAAGTTATACAATTAATCTAAAAATATTTAGTTTAGTTTTCCGTATTTTCTATCATTTTTAGAAAAATCTTAAAAACAAAAAAGACTACAGACAAAAAAAATCAAAATTCGATGTTACATGTGTTCCTCTTTGTCTTTGTGTAGGGGAAACTTGTAAGGTCACGTGATTAATATGGGGACGCCGAGACGCGCGCAAACACGCCACCTATAATGTCATCAACAAGTTAATATAACATTGTATGTTTAGCAACAAGATAACTTACGTTATGGGACACTTTCCTTAGCTCCTTTCCTAAGCTATATTAGGGACCACAATTGTGAAGTCTTTGACTTTATGTGCGTTGGTAGCTGGTTCCATTCCCTTTCAAGGGGAATGTTTACATATGTTTAATTTACATATATCTAATTTCACAAAATGTGGCGTTGGGTTCTGTCTATCAACATCCATTATTTTTTAAAAGAAATATCTATACTAATATAATAAAGCGGAAGAGTTTGTTTGTTTGAACGCTAAGATTTCTGGATCTGCTGGATCGATTTACTTTGTTTTTGTTTTGTATGAAAGCTGCATTCTTCAGAAGTGCTATA
>JAEBDU010012752.1:0-63613 GCA_016802625.1 Heliconius numata
AGCACTGCAATATGATTGTATCGTCACATAAGCAACAGTAGCGCGACTGGTCTAAATAATAATACACGCGTATAAAATAATATTGAAATAAATAAATAAATTAATTAATTAATTAATATAATATAATAAATTAATATAAAAAATATATAAAAAAATGCAAGTGTTTTACGTCTGGTCTAATAACATAATTAATATATGTGGTAGTGGTAAAATAATTATAGATTAATTTTTTTGTAAGTGGTAAGTCTAAAAAATGTTTAAGAAATACTGTTTTAAAGCCGTTTTATACTTAAATTATATTCTTATATTGTTTATATATAAATAAGATGTGTTTTGAATTGAAACTTAAATAATACAGCGAGTTCCAAATAAATTAAAAATACCACGAGAAATAAAGAAAACAGTAAAAAATACATTTATTATATAAAATTTATAAAGTACATTAAATCAATCAAGTTTGTAATAAAAAAAATAATTTTAAACAGCCTTAGTCCTAAATGAACTCCTTCCATTAGAGGCCTCACGGCGCAATGGGATATCGTTTTCCTATAAGCGCGATGGTTATAGGTTAAGTCCCATACAGGGATATTAATTATTTATTAAGATAAAGTGCATCTGAGTTTCAACTCTCATTTCTTGAGTTTAAAAGACTCGAGCTTGTGCGTAAAACGTAGTGTCTGCCAAGAAACTAGTCAAATAGGCTTTATCCACCTACCCTGCTATGATGGATAAAGCTGAAAGGTACCAGCTGTGCCCTTCAGTTCCACATAAAACACAATGTCTCTATTTCGGGCAGATAGTGGGGTGGACTGGGCAGGTTTATTATATCTATTCAATTACACTGAAATTAACATGTAGATATTTAAAAAATAAGAGGCTAGTCGTGGCGCAAGGGCACAAAGTTTGACTGTAAATATGACAGGTTTTGGGTTCGATTCCCATTCACCCAGGAAATGAAATATGTAATATATTGATTTCTTCGCTTTGGTGGTCCTCACGGAAAATGAGGGACGGAGTGTCTTAACTCTAGGTTACCTCTCCCTACCCTCCTTTGTGCGAGAAACAGCGTGAGGCTTAAAACAAATGCTTAAAAAAATTGGTTGACATTGATTGTTATTTCCTTTCTAAAGATATTTGAAGATGTGAAGATTTCGAATTTCCGTATAGAACCACTACCATGGAACCATGGGAATCAGTGCGTGGCGTCAAAGACTGACGTTATGCATGTCATTTGTAACTGTTGCAGAAGCACTTTTGCATACCGGATGTTGGGTTTCGCAATACCGTACAATATTTGTGTTTGAGATACTTTTTAGTATCTTCCGTATTTTTTTATTTTTTATTGTTATTTAGAAGACTGAGTATTGGGATCTTTTTTTTGGAATTTATTTTTGTTTTGCTACCTCAGAGCAATTAAAATGATTTGTGTACCTACAACGGCTTTGCGATGTTTTGAGCTTTGAGTATCTTAGAAATTATCAACACAATTGTTCCTGCAATTTCAACAAGATTATTGGATTGTAACCATCAATAATTTGTATTGTAACCTTGAAAGGCCGGCAACGCACCTGGAGCTCCTCTTTTGTTGCACGGGGTCGTGGGCGGCGGTGATCACCATCAGGTCACCCGAACGCTCGTTTGCCTTGTCCTTTTTCCATAAAAAAAAATTAACAATCAATAATTGTATGTGTGGAACTTACCTTAAAAATGTGTGTCCTCAACTGACTTTAGAATAGATACATTTTTATCGTTAGACCGACCAATAAATGAGTTTTAAATTTATTACCAGAAAATGTAGTTTTCGACACTTTCGACAGTTTCTTTATAGTTCAGTGTGCGGTATTAATATTATTGTTTTCTAGTATTACAATGATATACTAAATTAACTAAGCATACGAACTTTTCTCAAAAAATCATATACACATTTCTGACGTAGCTGGATTTGAATCTAGGCCTATCAAATCTTAAAGTATCTAGTTAACTAAGCTTTACGTCCTTATCAAACAACGCTTTATAAAGATTGAGAGTCCTATATAATTATATTTTCCAATTACGAAATTTAAATTTTAACAACAAATCCAATTTATTTTAATCTCCACGCATTATAATTAAAAACAAAATTTCTCTTACATTCATTAAGAAAAATATAATTAAAGTTATAACAATTATATGTGTTAGTAAGATAACAATCGTACAATGTATATGAAAACACTTATAAAATTGTTTCATTGGCTTCATGCTGTATACCGCATTTAGCAGCGTAGGCAAAGGGAACCTAGTTTTAAGACATTTCGTTTCCCATTTTTAACAATATTTTTGTTTTTATCGAAACATTGCGTGTTTGTGTCGAAGTGATGTGGCGGAACTCAACGTCGCGCTATGTCTTGTTACAAGGACGAGGAAATTAAATTAATGATTTCCCGAGTAATGTAGAGTAAACGTAGAGCCACGTTGAATTGTCCCATTCAACATACAATGTCTCGAAAATTTAGCAGCGCGTGGGGGACGAATTGTCTAGACACTAGGCTACCCACGTCTGCCCTGCTCTGCGGGAAAAGCGTGAAATTGCTTTTGTTTTAGTTTTAACGAATTATAAACAAAACTCGTGATATGTTATCCATTTCTATTATCTATCTCTATAAGGCCCATATTTGTATAAAACCTTTAACTCTGAGGTCGATCTTGAGATGCCATTTACATTCATTACTTGTAATCTACAAATCAAAATGGTATCTCAAGATCGCTCTTAAGATCGTTTGATCTTAAAAATATTTGTTTGCTTATTATGCCGAATTAAACTTATCTGTCATTATATCGTTTTAAAACCTTATGTGAGTCCACCTGCTACCTGCTGTACCTTAAAGAAAGCATTTCCTTTATCTTCAAGGCAATTTAAATTCTATTTATTATAAATTAAAGTTCAAATTAACAATTTTCTTTTACAACTTGTTAATACATAATTATTGAGAACAATGAAAATTCTACTCTAATTGGTTTAATATAGGGTCGACATTGCTATGTAAATTAAGATTTGATTTAAATCGTTTTACATTCGGTCAAAGTGTTTTGGAAAGCTAAAGCGAAAGTAGAGGCTGGTTGTAGTGTGGACATAGTCTTGATACTTATCGTGAATTATAATTTTGTTGTCCTTTTAAATGGTTTTTTTTATAAATACCAACAATAAAAGAAATAAGATATTATGTAATTGTAGATTGTTTATTAATTATGTAATTTTTATTATAATTTTATTCTTATTTTGGAGTAATTGGGACAATTTTACTGAGTATTTGATAGGAAGCGCATATTCTTCAGGATCACCTCGTTAGGTTTCCGTTTTCAGCAGTTATAAAAAATTTCTAATCGGAAGGAAAGTATAAAACGTAGTAATGTATCACTGATCTTTCTCTGTCCAAAACAAAAAAAATATAAATGAAAGCATGATCATGATAATAAAAAAAAAGAAAATATCCAAAAATGCCGTTTATTTCAATATTGAGAACATATAAACATATTTCCCTTTTTACGCTCTGATTATTGTTAAGTTGAATCAACGCTCAAGATATTTTAAACGTATTGTAAATCAACATTTTAATGTTACCAGAGGACTAATGTCAACACGACTGGACGAGTATCAGTCGTTCAATTAGAAAACTTTACTTACCTGTGTTTCAAGGAAATAAAATATGTACGAGTACATATAAACAAGTATTTCTTGTAATTAAATAATAAAAAACGATGTAAATTTCTAGTAAAATATTTGTGGTAATACGTAATATTGAGAAGTAAAAAATTATATAAATTTCTAATGGTATATTTGTGCAAATATGCAATGAATGACCTTATAAATTTGGTCGATATATGTTTTTTATTTACCTGTATTAAAAAAAAATAAAATATAAAGTTAAAAAATCATAGTTAAAATTAAAAATAAAACGATTTTACGGTAACGGTTCCTGTGCGTATATAAATAAACTAAAAAAACTAATAACTATTAGTCACGGTAGTTGGTTTAAAAAAAGAAAAGTAAATATTACTGTTACTGACTATTAAAAAACTAAATAAAAAATAATAGTATAACTTAATGCTCTTAGCACGATATTAATATTTTAATGGTGTTATAATCTAATATAAAAAAACTCAAAAGAAAAGTTTATTTTTCATTGACATCTTAAGACTGTAAATGCCATACGTAT
Organism: Heliconius numata; assembly: GCA_016802625.1. Classification (NCBI taxonomy): domain Eukaryota; kingdom Metazoa; phylum Arthropoda; class Insecta; order Lepidoptera; family Nymphalidae; genus Heliconius; species Heliconius numata. The sequence continues at coordinate 4,194 of JAEBDU010012752.1, forward strand.
TCGCCCCACATATTATTTTTACATAAATAAATATTTTGTCTTAAACACGTAACACAGTGAAAATGTAATCCAACGAAAGTGAAAAACTCGTGACTCTCGCGCGTAACGTTTACTTCCGAATTCTGACTTCCCGCGTACAGACGTCTTCTACAGATTAAATAGAATATGTAGAATATTAGAAAAATAAAAAAAATGTGTTAATAAATCAAATTAAATTTTTTAATAGAAAAATATTCTTAAAAAATAATTGAAATAAATTGAAACTCAAAAAATGCATTTGTGCTTAACATAAAATTAAAATAATAATACAAAAATATCTTTTAATTAAAGTGCTATAAGTAAAGTGTTAATAATAAAAAATAAAAAGATATCAGTGATCTAAATCAGTCTATAATGTGCGAAAAAAAGAAGTTGACAAACTAATGACAGTGACAGTCAGCAAGATGGCGGGAAAACAAAACTTCAAAATTCGGAGAAGATTATTAATTTTAATTATATTTATTACAACAGACGTTATATTGTGTTCAGAAAATGATAATGATGTATTGACTTTACAAGATAATTTGGCTATTAGTGAAGAAGTTTCGGATAGACGGAGGCCAGTCAGTGGACAAGAGAAAGAGATTTTATTACTCGATGCGTTTGGAAGGAAAAAGGGGCATCAGCACAGCAGTACACCACAAGAGGACTCTATTATGGATTTATTAGGGAAAAGTGAGTACAGAAACCACAGATTATACCATTTTTTTACAGATAATAGTAAAAAACAAATATGAATTATACGGTAGCTATCTTTATTAATATATCAATAAATATCAATACAATAATTTTTGTCTTTAAGTTCAGAATTCTATGTTTTAAAATATATTTTGTAATAATATAATTTAAAATATTATTAAGACCTAAGCCCATTAAATTATACAATTAGAAAGTGAGACGTTTATACATTAAAATATAATGGTACCGTTAGTGTAATGTAACGTGTTTTTAATATTATATAACCTCGGCCTTGTAAGGCCTAACAATGGTGAAGCTGGGAAATGTGGTTTAGAATGCATTTAGAATTATAATTTAGCTAGTTTTATTAATTTTATTTTGCAATAGTGTTTCTATTATTATACGAGTCTTTCGTTTGAGTTTATTTATACGAGTCTATCCTAGTGCAGTGTCACTGCTTTTGCCTGTAAGCGCGACGATAGTAGGCTTCCATTAGACAAGATACCCAGGGAATAATAGAATGGGGAAAGGATTATTTTCATTTCCTCGCTCTAATAAGAATACAAAACGCGGCGTTAGGTTCTGCCACTATGGACGTAATATCTTGAATTGAGGCGGAAATTGAGAATACAATTACTTTAATTGATTCGTTTTCTCTACTGTATAAATTATAATAAATGTTATTTTTTTAAATAAAGTATTTATTCGACTAGCATAGAAATATACATAAATAACAACTAAAATGGATATAACAGGTATATATAGCTTTATATACCTAAATATCAATATTAATAATTCGTATCGACGATCATCGCGTGCAGGCATCTCATTTATACCCTAACGGAGTCAACTACCTGATAATAGAATGAAATATTGTCATATAAATATACATATATTTAAAAATTTTATAAAAAAAAACTGTAAACTACGTTATAAATTGCTTTGTTTGAAGGAAAAATTATTCATCATTGTAAGTAATGCTTATTTAGTATGTACTCGTATATTAATAATAGACATGCAAGAGATGAATGATCCTATATAGACATCTATATGTGAATATAAACCTCTTCCGTTACTTATTAATTGACAAACACCGCACAAACAACAACGTAATTAATAGACTTAGAAACGTAAAATTTGGCGTGAAGTAGGGAAGCGAGTGGAGGATAGCTTTAAGAGAGGGTTTCCTGAAATTTTTACTAATTGGGTGTTTATGACTAAGCTATTTAACTAAAATTAAATTAAGTGATATAATATACTTAACTTTCGTCACATTTTACCTTACGATTTTGCCTCAATGGGTGGTGTTGAGATCCGCTACTCAACGTTCCATATTTGGACGGAAAACGGAAGGGAGAGTGAGCGTGAAGCTAAAAAAATATAGTTAGAAAAATATAGGGTACTATAATTATATAGTTTTATTAATATATTTAAAAAACATTGACTTTGATTGGATCGTCTACAACATTAAAAAAAATACAAATTCGTCATTGTTGCTCCGTGAGAGAATGAGATCAGATTTACCTTCGTTTCCGTATAAATGACAAATTATGACACAATAAAGTGTTTTTGAAAGTGCAAATCAAAAGTGACACCATGCTTTCTATTTCTCTAATGGTGTGTATTTCGTGAAAGTCCACCAGAGAAACAAATTACTTCCTGAATTATATTAAACCTACTATTTACGTTCTGAGATTAGCGTTTATATAATATGAATAATGGTTTAGTGGTAATGAGTTGAATTATAACATTATTTCCTATTAAAATTGTGGAAGCCGTCATGGGGCAGTGGCACAGCGTCTCACGTGACGGTTGTAGGTTCGATTTTCACTCGCGAACTATTTTACTTTCTCTGTTAATAAGACAAACCTTTGGAAAGTGGAGAACAAAGTGTCTTAACACTAGGATCCTCTTCATACACTACTATATGCGAGATCGTAAAGCTGCCCATTGTATCGCGCACATAGAGACCTAGTAAATTATTTTCCCATACCTGTTCTGTTCAGACAACACAACACGAAGAACATAGTGCCGTAACACTAGATTCTCTCCGCCTACACCGCTATATGCGGGATAATGCGTGAAAATAAAAAAACACCTCTACGCATGATATGTTTTGTTATGTAACGCAATCTATCAATGGTCGGTGAACGGCCTCGATCTATCAATTTCACTTCACTACTTTTACTCTCAGCTAACGTTTGTTTATAAACACGCGATGTTTACTATAGTTTTTTTTTATATATTTGCATAATTGATTTATTGATGGTTATGATCTCGTTATATACGGCTTAGCACGAAAAAAATATGGCTTGGCTTCAAATCTCGATGAAAAAAGGCTTGTTTGTTTTTCTTTTCTCTCTATATATTATATATTTATAAAATTCTATCGTAACCGAGTGACCGACGGACAACGCACAAATTAAGGTCTTGATAATTGAAATTTGTCATATGGGTAGGAAGCGTAGTACTAAGAGAGAATTTTTCGCTTGTAGTATTGTTTTATACACAGGCAGGTATATGTAATCATGTTCCTGTAAATAATTAATAGCAAAAAATAGCTGTAATTTAATTATAAGCTCTTTTTTAAATAAAAGAAATATATTTGATGACAATGTTGTTTAAATCCTTTTACCTATTAGAGAAAACGCACTAAAATCTACACTATCTATTTTCCAGTGATACCCCAATCCTGCCGGTACAGGGGTGCCCGGTTTTCCTGCGGGTTGAGCATAACCTGCGCAATGGGGGGTGGTAAGCCAGTGGACCTGTGCTCAGGTGGGATGATATGGGCGTGCTGCATCAAACAGGAGACGACAGAACGTCCCACTGAAATAGCACCTGTCGTTCATAATGCTAGTAAGTGTTTTTTTTTAATATGGTTTTTTTGGTGTTTTTTGTTAGTTCTTAAGTGAAAATGATTTATTTTTGTAATTTTAGGTTAGTCTGTCTTTTTTTAATGTTTTTTAAAAGCTTTTCTCTAAACATTTTTTACATAATTAAGATATTTTTTGTTCTTATTTCTGCTATTTAGTAGATACTTCTTCCTTTTTAGTAGTAAGTAACCATGGTTTTAACTAAAAGCACGTTGTGTTAACAAAATATATTACTAATATATGGCACCGAAAAAATAAAATTTAAATATATTTTTGAATAATAAGGGAGAAGAGAGTGTCTTAACACTTGGTACCTTCTGTTAAGTTAAAAAAATTGAACGAATAACATAATTGACTTAGGCCACTCTGCTTTAACCATAAAACATAATGTAACATTCGTCTGGAATTTTATTTCTTTAGCCAAAATTTCGAAACTGACCCAAATTCGGTCTACGCTCAAACAAAAGGTTTGCCAAATTCATACATAATATATATGTATGTATGTATGTATTTGTAAAAATGATGAAACAATATAATGAATGAGTACAATAGACTCTCTTTTGGTTTGCAAAAACACATGGTTCTTATTCAGCATGACTTTGGAAAACTTAAAAATTAGAAACTTGAAAATTTCTTAAGCCGACTCAACTAGAATGTCCCTAGAATTGATCGAAAAGTGTAGGTTCCCAAATTCCCTCTGCTTTCCCTGCGATGTGCGGGATACAGCGTGAAGCTAAAAAGAAAACTTATATTTGTAGTACATTTTAAAGCTGATAACGAGGTGGTTGTGACTCAACTCTCTCAACACGCCTCGTTCATAGGTACCTATGCGCTTCCGACTATAAATTTTATATTATATTCTCAATATTTCCGCGCTGATTGCCCGAACAATTAGTAGACCAATTATTTCCGGAAGTACACTTTTTTACGTTTCATTTTCTTCACAGCGAATTTCGTAATGTGTTATTATTATGTTTACTTTCTCGCCTATAGAAACGATTGTATTTGTAGTTACGCAACGACCCCGATACTATAACAGTTGCGTAATACGAAACCGCATATTTTGCATATCATAAAAGTAATTTTATTTCGGGCTGTAATTTTTTATTTTTATTACAAGAAATGTTGAAGTAATTAGTGCGAAAGAGTTATTCATTTAATCACAGTTAGCCATTTAAAAAAATCTTATTCTCATAGTTTAGTTTATCATAGTGGCATTAGCAATGGTAGTTGAGAAAGGCTTTAAGCCCTTTTTGGAGTAGTTGTGAGTTTAATGAACGTTTCGGAAAATATTTATAGTAATAATATAGATTGCTTCTCCTTAGAGCAGTGAAGCATTAGACTGAATGCGACGTAGTAGTGGGTTCGATTCATTATATTCGTCTCTTTACTGTGTTGTACAGTGCGCGGCGTTGAGTACTGTTATTCAAGTTGACTACTGTCTCGAAATTTGGTGGGAAACGGAATAAGGGAAATGTTAACTCTAGCCCTTTGCTTAAAAATATATAGAAAAAAATATTAAGAACATTTATATAAGTATCAAAATTGAATCCGATCCAATCTTGCGTGCTTACTATAATCTGCTATTATAAAATTAAACCAAATAACGATAATAAAAATATAAAATTACCATAAAATTACCTAATTTTCTGGTCTCGGCTGTTAGATTTGAGAGAAAACCAGTGAAAGTCGTAGCATCGCACCTAGTCAAGCGTTAACACAATGGCTCTAAGAGATTTAAAAAGTAATTCTTCATCCGGTACAAATTATTCGAAAGTGACCCTAATCTATATAATTGTATGGAATTAAATGGTTATTATGTGTTGCTAACCGCTGTAGCTTTAAGCTGAATCCCGCATATGGCAGGTTAGGCAAAGGGAGCCGGGAGAGTTGCCGAATTTTCGAGACATGCACATTGAGTGGCGGAATTTAACGCCGCTGTTTGTCTCCTTAACAGAGCGACGAAATTAAAATATGAAATAATTCATTTTTCCCAATCGTCGAGAATCAAACTCACAACCGTTGAGTTTACAGTCACAGGCTGTGCCGAAAATTTTCGAATTTGGCATAATTTTCGAATCTTAAATGGGAATGTTGAATAGAGGAACAAATTAAAATCTTTAAGCACTTTCACACGGTCAATACGCAATGTCCCTCAGTGTGCAGGGAACGCGTTGTCACATATAGCAGATTGGGCCGAGGGAACTTCTTATTCTCTCTGCCTGCTATATGCGGGATGCTGTATCCTGTAAAGCTAAAAAAATCTTAAAACAGGTCCCAAAAACCTAATTTCATTATTCATTAACTTTATAGAGAGACCTAAAGGAAGATATATGTGACATTTTCTACACTTATTATACATTTTATTTATATTTTTAATTATATATTAAAGAAAGCTTTAATATTATTTTCTGAGGAGTGGATTTGAACCCAAAGTTACCTAATGCAATCTGAGTCTAGACATAAAATAAAAAGACTAATTATTTTTTTATATCTTTGCACAATAACGTAATTACTGTATAACCTATTGTATAACTTCTTAAATCATAACTTCAAAGAAATAAAAGGAAAAATTGTACAACAAAAGGAAGTTACTATTGTATAATTTATTACAATGAATTTTGTTGATTAAATAATAGTAATAAGCTTATTACGTACTTTTTGCTTCTCATGCTTGGGTTCATTCGCGATTTTTTTATAGCTTTGATTCATTAATTTTATGTAAAGTTAACTAAGTATCATGTTAGGGATACGCTGTCTTTTTTTTAATCCTCACGCTTCAGCCTTGGCCAGGGAGAACGGAGAGCCATATGTTACGGTCTCTGCATACCTCTTTGGCCTCGTCCACTGTCATCAACCTCCTCACATGCCCTCCGTGGGGTCCACATACATTTTTACATGACTCTCCTCCTATATAATTATTACTATGTTCTCGAAGGTAGTATCAATAGTCCGTGATCACAGATAGAAGGATAGATGTAATTTTCAGTTCGAGAAGTACCCCCTATGTCTAGTACTCAGATTTTAAAGAAATGGTTTACCTTTTCTTTGTTATTAAGAGATTGCTATTGCAGCTTCTGTTATTTGCTTTAATATTAGTTATAATATATAAATATATAAATTTACTATGTTATAATTGTACAAATTATTAAATATAATTTTAAAAATAGAGAGTAAAGATAGCAATAGTTTAATATTCTACGTAGTAAAACAAATATTTGACAACAGGTGACTTTATACAAATCATCGGCACATTCCCACACGAAACGTTCGAATACCAAACAAACACACAGTTCGAGGACCCAATCATCATTTACACGGATACAAACCACGTGAACCCGCACCACAACCGCCCAAAACCGGTCCCAGACCGGCCGGAACCGGATCAGACCGGTATGAACCGGCCGAAACCGGATTGGAGCATACAAAACTACGATCAGAACCACTATTACTATGTAAAGCCGTCGTATCACGAAAGTACAACACAATTGCCGGAATTCTACCCGGACATAGGTTCGAAACCGGACGGTGATGATGATTATGTGCCGATACACACGAATAGTCATAAACCACCAAGACCTAGCTACCCGGGTGAGATTGTTTTATAAGGACTAGTTAAATTTTTGTTGACTGTATTAGTTTAAGAAAACTCAAGGACTTTTGCTTTTTCAGGGTAACTAATACATATTATTATCTTGATATTTGTTATAGTATGTTAATTTGATAGCGAAACATTCACAGTGTTAGTCAAACATTTTGTAATAGAGAAAAAATCAAGCATTCTCCACTTCCCAAAAATATTTTTATTAAATATACAAATTTTGTATCTCTTCTAATTACCTTCCTTCTTACCTTCTTTAATATTATAACTCCGGCTACTTAAGAAACCAAATCTTCAAAGTTCAAAACTCTAATATGTGGAGATTTTTGTTAGACTTTAAAAAAACAAGTAATGAGATGACACAGTGGTTATAAAAGTGGTTATATTAATAAAAGTTCTCGAGTTTTCGTAATATTATTTTTCCTTCCTGCTTGTTAACTGCACGGCGTTTTCATAATCATCACGCACCTCTGTTGCACGCTTTAGTCGCTTTTTTTTCACAAAATAAACGAAGCAACATAATTAGAAGCTTATAAATGTAAGAACATTGAGAAGAAATCATTAATAATGAATCCGTAACTTCAAAAGAATGAAGTTCATAATAAAGAAATTCATAAGTATGAAGTTGAGGGTTCATGTAAAATGGCTGTAAGGATGTTAAGTATAATTGTAATTTTTTATTTAATATACAATACAAGCTTCTTGTGAAATAGTTTTAGTAAAGTTGAATACAGTTGTAGAAGGGTGATTAAGTAGAGAAGTCAGTAGAAGTGGGTTGGGTTCACGTATATTATTGTAGAATTACGTAGTTATTATTATTACTGATAGTATATTTTATGTAAATGTATGTATTTAATTAATTAGTAAAAAAAATATTATGCAACATTTACATTTATTGAAAATCTTTTGCTAAAGTAAAAAGGAATCCAGTTCCTTTTTTAGGAACACTTTGGAATGGATAACATAGGACATAAGTTGGCAATTTCTATCTATAACATTTTTTTAGAAGTTGTTAAATGGTTATCACAATGTTTGTCAAAGTTGAAAATTGTTTAAACATATCAATATTGTCATGACAATGTTTATACGTAAGTCTTTCATATTTATGAAAATATTTCTGTAGTAAATATATGTAAATTTATGTGGGATTGCAGAACAAATGTAATTAAGATAACTTTAAGGTAGAAATGCACAGTAATTAGAATGCTTATATACACAAAATAATTGTATATTAAGAAAATACCAATACAAAACCAACTCTCATACATAAACACGCGTCTCTATTACTCTTAGAGTCCGATAAAATATATATTTCTTTCTTCTTTCGACTCTTCTTTATTTATATAATATTTTTTCATCTTCTAGGCTGTGGAGAACTCTTCACAAGATCAAATCGTATCGTTGGTGGTCATTCTACCGGGTTCGGTTCCCATCCGTGGCAAGCAGCGCTTATAAAGTCAGGGTTTTTGAGTAAGAAGCTTGCGTGTGGAGGTGCCTTGATATCTGACAGATGGGTTATTACAGCCGCCCATTGTGTTGCTACGTGAGTCTTGTTTATATATTTTTTTAAATATATTAATATGTGGAGTTAAAATTTTATATAAAAAATATGTTTACTTCTTCTACTTTGGCCAAAAAACAATAAAATTATAAAAACGTCAAAATAAAACTACAAACACAAAATAAATTTCCAAACTAATACGTCAAATCTGAATGTTCCAGCACACCAAACTCCCAACTACGCGTCCGTCTTGGCGAATGGGATGTCAGAGATGCAGGAGAAAGATATTCCCATGAAGAATTCGCGGTCCAAAGGAAAGAGGTCCACCCGTCTTACGAACCTTCGGACTTTAGGAACGATGTTGCTTTAGTCCAATTGGACCACAGTGTTGTGTTTAAACAGCATATATTGCCTGTAAGTTATTTTATTTTAAAAAATAGTCCATCTACAATAGTAGATCCCTCTTTTATTGTATTTGTAATTCGATTTTTATTCGATTATTCGATTTAGTACGACGTACGTACAACGAATTCGAGACCACCCAAATTTATTTTTCAACTCTCATATACCAAAAAAATCAGAATTCAATTCAATTTTATATTTTTTTACATAATTTCCTCAAAGGAATAATTTTACAGCAATTCAACTCAAATATGAAATATTGGAGGAATACAGGATGATTTGTTCTTCAATGTGGACAAACTTGTATATGATATAATAAGATACAATTTATACGAGTATATTATTAAAATAATAACTTTCTTACGCTTAAACAAATTTCTAACATATTTTTGTTTTCGTTTTTTGTTATATTTGTTTAATTTTTGTATTACTACAAATATTATCTACTTTGATTACTTCTATTGATTTAAAATATTATCAATTCCAGGTATGTTTACCACAGAAGCAAATGAAGTTATCAGGTAAAATGGCGACCGTCGCCGGATGGGGGAGGACGAGGCACGGACAGAGTACTGTGCCTTCTGTTTTACAGGTATGGAGTTTGAATTTATGAATGTTTTTTTCCTAAAATTAATTGATTATTCCAGAATATTTTGTATTGAAGAAATTTGAATCTAAATTACAGAGTTTTTTGTTACAAGACGTATAAGATACGTCATAATAAATAGAATCCGTACATCTTTTTCATTTTGCTAAATCTATTGGAAAAATGCAATGTTGGATTTTCTCATCTAATATGCAATCTTACTTAATATTAAATGTCAGTTAATATTTGCTTAAGTTCTCTCTGATGTCGAGAAATATCTGATTACTTAACTTGATTGTTTACATTCAAAATAATTATTCTATTTAAAATAACCTTTTCATCAGTTTATTCAGACGAAACTTTGTGTTATGTTTGTCATTAAAAAAAATAAATGATGTGGCAAAATTTTCATGGTCAAAGAGGTATATACACATCTTAGGCAGCTGGTGACGTTTGTCCCGTAGTGTGACGTCACGTATTCTGTAATTATACACCATACCGCAGTGGCTTTTAAGTGAAGTAACACTAAACCCATAGTTGTAGGACATGTTTGTATTCTTCGAATTAATGTATGCTGTATTTAAATTAAATTAAAATATAAGAAATTATTCAATTAAAAATCAGTTCAGAAATTATCACACTTACATTTTAAAGTATTTTATATTTTAAAATGTCGTATATCGTCGACTCGTTCACTCTTAACATATGACATAATTCATGGATAGCCCCTAATGACCCTAAATTTGTGGAAAGCAGAAAATAGTGTTTCTTACTAATTAAATATTCATTGCTTAGTAAATTATTATAATTTATAAACATTGTAAATAATTATAAAAAAATATATTTTTCTCTTTAACAGGAAGTAGAAGTAGAAGTAATACCAAACGAACGTTGCCAGCGCTGGTTCCGTGCAGCCGGCCGCCGGGAGACCATACACGATGTGTTCCTGTGTGCTGGATATAAAGAGGTTAGATCTTAAAAACATTCTGGAATATGTGGGGTTGATTCCATTTATAAAGATTTTGCTTAAAACTTGGTTTGGAAAATTTTGTTTGTAATTTCCATCTAAAGTAAATATTTAAGGCCAATGTGGCATAGTAAGACAGGTCTGACTGAAAACACGTTACTAAAGTTTTCGCACGAAGGTGCGATTCTCACTCTGTATATTAATATTAACTATAATTTCCGTTTCAGGGAGGCCGAGATTCCTGCCAAGGGGACTCAGGGGGACCATTAACCATGAAATATGAGGGTCGAAATACTCTCATAGGCCTCGTGTCATGGGGCATTGGATGTGGCAGGGAACATTTACCGGGAGTCTATACTAATATACAGAAATTTGTACCCTGGATCGATAAGTTGGTTAGTACGTAGTTCATTTTGTGAGATTATTTGTCCCCCAAAATTATTGGTACCCTGGATTGACAAGTTAGATATTATGGATATTATGTGTATTGTTTTGTGAGCTCACTTGTACCCCAAAATTATTTGTACCTTCGATCGATAAGTTGATTAGTACTTAAATTGTTTTGTAAGTTCACTTGTACCTCATAATTTGCACTGGATAAATTCATAATTTTTAATGTACCTTAATAATCACTTCGGGGTACAAGTGAAGCCTGACAAGTAAGTTATGTTTATTGAGGCTACAAGTGACCGCTTACTTTTAGTTTATTTAAGTACTTAGTAGTTTTATGTAACATTTGTAAATGTGTTCACACTCAATTTTTTTAAGCACTTTAATATTGAATGTATTTTTTTTTATTCAAAATAAAGAAGTACGGGCAATATGAAAAAATATTCAACATGTTATAAGCATTTCTACATATTTCTCTTTAGAGTAATACAAAATATTTTTTACCTCCTGTGATCATTGTAAGAATATTATTAATTATTATTATTATTTGAGGCGGTCTTGGCGCAGTGGCATGGCCAACGCGACGATTGTGGGTTCGATGGCCACTGGGGGAAATGAATTGCTTATTGTTTTTCATTTATTCGCTCTGGTGTCAAGGCAAAGCGTGGCATTGGGTTCCGCCACTCAACACGCCATGTGAAATTAAGAGTGGGGTAGGCAGAAGTATCTTAATACTACATTCCCAGGTTCCCTCTGCCTACCCTGCTATGTGCAGACTGCAACGTAAAACTAAAAGAATAATATTAAAATCTATTAATAAGTTTTTTTAAATTTTGTAATATTATAATAAAGATCTCTTAATGATTTTTATTTATATATATTTATATGTAAATGTAAATAGGTGCTACATAGTATTTAATTTATAAATTAGTTTAAAAAGCTATACACGCGATGGTCGTGGGTTTGACGCTCATTCGGGGGAATGATTATAAATTATTTTCACGTCCCCACTCCTCAGGTGAGAAGTGCGACGTTAAATACTCAATGAAGATTGGAGGGAAAGTTAGGAACGGAGAGATTTAACACTAGATTTCCTCTGCATCGGGATACAGCGTGAAGCTTAAAAATAGTTTTGTGTATATTCAATATCTGTATATTTTTATTAATAATATAATTGTTATTTTTACAGAAATCCTAAATTAGGATTCAAGACTATGTGGTCTGAATTAATAATATTACCATGTAAATTTATTTATTTTAGAATAATAAATGCTTTTATACTTTTTTAAAATAAAGATAATACATTTTTTTATTATTTTTTTTATTTGTTTTAATAATACCTGTAATATAATAATAGGCGTGAACTATAAGTATATGACGAAAAAAAAGTATTTATAAACCCCATAAAAACAAACATAAAAACTTTTGAAAAATAAACAAATAATGAGAAAAGAGATAATTTTCTAACCGGACATATTTACTCGAATTACGGCTAATAACACTCCCAGTCTCTCTATTAAATCACCTTACAAACAAGATCAATATCGGTCCATCTGTTTTGGAGCTATGATGCCACAGCAGACGTACAGATAAACATACATAGACTCATGAAATTACACTCTTCAGTTATCGCCAGGAGTTTAAAAATCAAGGTTCACCTACGCCATCTATTTTATAATTAAGTAAGCTTAAAGTGTTAATAACTCAAATTTGAAGCCTTAAAATTCCTAATTTTACAAATAGGTGGCGCTATAGAACCTGTTGTTCTTAGTATCTTATTTAATTTCTAATTTCATTATTTATATTTTATTCCTCTGGGAAGATATAGTGCGGCGTTAAGCTCCATCAGTCAATATGCTATATCTCGTATTCATGCGGAAAGCGAAGATTAGAGTGGTAGGAGCACTGAGTTATCTCTGCTTATACGGAGACAAAGCATGAAGCTGAAAAATAGTTATAGCAATATTGGGTACATACATATATTCATGTAGTCTTGTAGTGTATTTTAGTAAATATAGGTTTTAAATTATGTAAAGTTTTAGAATTTTGCTTTTTTCATATAATTATTGCTAGTCGTAGTATTATTATACAAATATTAATATAATAAATGTTATTTAAATATTTATAACATTCTTTACGACGTACTAAGTTATCTGACTTTTACTAAGGTTTTTATGGGTACGTAAATAGTTAATAATATTTATATTTTAATACATTGCATTGGGGTCCGCAACTCAACACTCACCGTATTGAAATTAAGAACTCTTTGGCCACAAAATGAAGAATTTAAGTTTTTATACATTATTTTACTTTGATTAAATATGACTACAAAAACCCATAAGACTGCAAAAAACTCACAAATATACAAAAACATATTATGTTTTAGACAAACTCGTCATTATAAACAAGTTAAAAATAACCATGACTCACATATATACTTAATAAGTAAAAATATTTAAAGAATACATCTATATATATAAAATCGAAAGGTCACTCACTCATCACGAAATCTCAGAAACTACAAGTGCTAGGAATCTCAAATTTTGCATAGGAGTTACTTATAGGACGTAGGTGCTCGCTAAGACGGGAATTTGCAATATTCGATTTCTAAGGGGTTGTTTTTGGGGTCGAAAGTTTGTATGAAACTTCGTTACTATAAATGCAAGGAGTCTTAAATTTTTCATAGACGTCACTAGGACGTAGTCATGGAGACAGAAATTAATAATAACATAGTTCACGTGGGTGAAACCGCGAGCGGGCCGCTAGTATTACATATGTATGTGCTTAAAAACAAAACTGGTCATAAGACCTTGACGGTTGCTCCCGTTGAAGTCTTTTATATGCAGCTTTTAATGTTGCACAAAAACAACGTATAACGTAAACATGGATTTTCGGAGAATACATTAAAATTGTGTTTTCTATATGTTCAAATTGATTATTTTAAGTTATATGAAAATATAAGTAAATGTGTAAAAACAATATTTATTTATTGTTTTTTTTTACGTGTTTAATAAAAAAAGATAAAGAATAAAAAAGATGCAATATGGAATGTATTTCAAAAATAAATTTTATTTGGGCGGGATTGTAATTTTTTAAATTAAAAAAAATATTCCTGATAACATTTTAATTATTTTTTTATCCGTTCTAGTAGGCAAGGAACAGCGTTGAGTTCCGCCAACACTCAATATCTCAAAATTAGACTATAAAAAGAGAACGGGTAGTTGTATGTACTCAGCGTACAAAATATCTCATTAATAAGCTATCTCTGCCTCCCCAAGTAAATATAGACTAAGAAGTATAAAAACAAAGAATGCAAGTATGTATATTTCTTTTTTCTTCTTTCAACTCAACTTGTATACGAATATAAAGCAGTATTTAAATGTAAATGTCTTTCATTGTTCCCATCGCAAAACTGGTTCCATCTTCCACGAAGATACATACTTTGAACTGCAAAGTTGTTCCTGGAATACCCTTGAGTATTTTATACACTCTACTTGAATAACTAACTTTTGATTTGAAATGTTAAAACGTTATCGTATTATTGGTTATCTATGATCTCATATACGTCTAAAATAAAATAATTAGAAACCTTTTATTAGTATAGACTAATAGACTTAAGATGTTAAAGATTGTGGGTTCGATTCCCACTCGGAGTAGTAGTATAGACTAATAGACTTAAGATGTTAAAGATTTTATTTTTTAAGCAGGTTCTCTCTGCATCCTTCCAAGGTATGATGGGGAAACGTTTTTTTCATCATAACTTCAAAGTAACTTTCCAAAATCAGATAGCGAACGTATTTACAGACTGCTTCATGTTATATCCCGCACATAGTAGGGTATTTAGGGGACTTTCCGCTGAATTCTTGAAGTATTTCATGTTGAGTAGCAGAACTCAACGTTGCAATGTGCTTCGTTACCAGAGAAAGAAAATAAGAATATTAATTATTTTATTCCCCCGAGTGGGAATTCAACCCTACATTCGTCGTTTACATTGGCACGCTTGTTCCTCTGCACCACGAAGGAAACATTATGGAAGCTTTTTACAATTGAACTTGGCTTATTATATGTTCCCACAATGGGTTGAAATTTTAAAAAAATATTTCTATCATTATTTCATAGCTTTCACAAATAATATTTTTTCCTCAAAGAATCGTATAAAACTAAAAAGGGGACGAAAATAAGAAATACACAAAAGTCGAACGTTAAATATACCGCCGTATCCTGAGCATTGAGTCGTATAGGTCTTATTTTACAAGCTACTACAATTTAAGAAACATCATATATAAGATTTTTCGAAGTGCAATAATATTCTTTATAGTTTACAGCATTAACACCAAATTTCTGTAAAGAATAATTGAATAATATTGGTTTGGTCTTGAATTTTTACTATTTTTAGTAAAAGTCTTAACTCTCAATTATTATTATTGATTTAGAACCTTAACTCTAAAGGAATAGAATTCAATTTGTGATACGGAATGCATGTCAATATATGTTACATTATAAAATGACATACGCCGCTCAGACTTGATTTTCAAGAACTAAAAATAATATTTGCATTGCAAAAAAACGTCTGGATGTTCTCCTTGACTGCAGAATCTTAGGTGCAGTGAATTTTTAACTGACTACTAAACAAAAGGCGAGTTATGTTTAATTCATACAACTTTTAATACAAAGATACGTATTAAAGTAATATATGAAGCGTAGTGAGATAATGTAAGAATGTAAACGCGATGGTTGCAGGTTCGATGCACACTTGGAGCAATAACTATTCCCACAGGTGAAACGAAATGCGCCGTTGAAGTTCGTCACTAAACACATATAATCACATTAATTGCTAGAAATATTTTTCTCCCTAAGCATTAATTTACTTAAAATACTAATTTCATATCAAACACTTATTTACATACATAAAATAAATAAACCTTACTTAAAAGAATATCGTCTCTTATTTTCTAAGAAAGGTGGAGACAGAAGGCCTTAATTATAGTCCATTAGTGTTCTATCTTTACATCAACGTATATAAATTACATGCATTAGGAGCCGTCCTGGTGCAGGGGCACAAGCGTGCGACTGTAAATAAGACGGTTGTGGGTTCGATTCCCACTCGGAGAAATAAAATATTTAATATTTTAATTTCCTCGTTCTGGTGACGAGGCAAAGCGTAGAGTGGAGTTCCGCCGCTCAATGACAGAGTATCTTAACAGTACGTTTCCAAGTTCCCTCTGCCTATTCTGCTGAGTTTGGGATACAACTTGAAGCTAAAAAAAATACATGCATTGCTATT
This sequence comes from Heliconius numata, assembly GCA_016802625.1. Classification (NCBI taxonomy): domain Eukaryota; kingdom Metazoa; phylum Arthropoda; class Insecta; order Lepidoptera; family Nymphalidae; genus Heliconius; species Heliconius numata. The sequence goes on from JAEBDU010012752.1 coordinate 20,518, forward strand.
AAGCTCCATCCACTCCATCGGCTTGGACTTCCTTGATTCACAGGTATAGCAAATTATTATTTAACTTACAAGTAAAGCCGCTGGTCAAAGCTAGTTTAATCTCTTAACATAAACACTATTTGTGTCATAATGAAACATCCAGTACATCGTAATTAGGTTTTAAGTTAATTAAGTGTTTCAACACGTAATGGTGGTGTGTTGTAATATTTACCACTACTATGGACTGTGTAGTTAAATAGTTTGACTATACGATGCTTATTAAAGTATTTAACATGTTTTTAGCTTCATCCTGTATTCCCCACACCGGGGTATCTGGTGTTAAGACACTCCGTTCCCCATTTTCCGACGAATTCTGGAAGCACTGCATGTTGACTGGCGGAACTTAAAACCACACTTTGCCTCGTTGCCAAGGCAAGAAAATGAAAGCATTAAATACTACATTTCCTCGAGTGGGAATCAAACGAGCTACCATCTGCCTACCCTGCTGTGTGCGGGATACAGCCCAGTAGGTTCCTAGGTTCTTTTATGTGATGGATATGGCTATAGACTTTAGATACCGCAGTGTTGAAGTGAAACAACGTCTGACTATAAATACGATAGTTGTGGGTTCCATTAGTGCATGGAAAAGTAAATTATTAAATTTCCACGATCTGGCGAGACAAAGTTCGGAGTTGAGTACCGCCAGGGTCTCAAATTCGAGCGGAAAGTGGACATTGGATTGTCTTGGCATTGGTTTTTCTCTTCCTACCCTGCACTATGAGATAAAGACGTTAGCTATAAAAATATATATATGTATATATTTATAATAAACATTAATAAAAAATTGTTTGTTGCGTTAATAGACATGTTGTTAGGCAGTTCAACGAACTTAGTTATTTTATAAGGCATTAATTAGTATAAGCTTTAGATTATTATTGTCATTATTAATACTGATATATTAATATTAAAACTTTTTTTGGTATTTTTAATAAAACACGTTACTAATAGAGTCAATGTTGATTTACAAAAGAACACTACACGATAAATATCTGTAAAAAAGGGGAAAAATAAGCAAGTTTTAAATAATTTGTAATTATTTATCTATAACTGCGAATTGGGATTCCCACAGGGGAAATATTATTTATTAAAATGTCTTTCTTTAGCCGAAAGTGCGGATCGGAGTTTCATAATACTAGGTTCCCTCTGCCTACCCTGCTACTACCTACCTACCCTGCTATAACCTAATGCGGGGTACAGCGTGAACCTGAAATAAAATCTTAAGAAAAATTAATCACATAATAAACAAGTCAGTGTCTATGAATCGTCAACTGTCTAGTCGAACTTTACGTTCCAATTTTTTATTAACATATATAGGGAATTTCAGGAATACCTATTTAGATCTCAATTTTTGTGTCAGCAAAGTCAATAACTATGCACGGGATATATACGGGAAACAGAGTGAAGTCCTGCGTTAAGTTCCGCTGCTGAATCCATTACATAATGCAAATGTGATAAAGCGTTGAGCTACTATTATACAATTTAATAGCCTTAAGAATTACTCTAGTATTGTTAGTACAAACGTACTAAAGAACACAAAATAATACTCAATACATTGCTACACAGACATTAAAAACACATTCATATCAAAAACCTTCGAAAATCCAGCCAATCTGAACAAGAAATTCCCGTTACGGTAACAAGTTTAAATTCATGACATCATCGAATTTGGTACAGCAAAAAATCCTATCATACGACCTTTTTGCCTACACCAACCGGTTCCCAGTACTTGAGGCGACGTGCGCGCGCGCAGCCGCGATGTCAGTCGACGAAATATCGAAAAACGAATATAAAATTAACTAAATTTCCTATTAAAATAAGAATTTTACGAATAAATGAGTGATCTCGACGTTTTTTCCTAAAGTTTTTTTTTTATTTGGGATTTTTTTGAAGCATATGGTCCCAAGGATGTGGTCTTGTTCTTGAATAAATGGTTCTAAGTGAATGCCTTAAAGTATAGTGTTGTGAGATTTGTGGCTAAGAATAAATTTGAAAAGGTAAGTTTTTTTTTAAAAATTATTTCTTCCATCATTAATTATAATTATAAATTAATATACAGTTGGCTTTATTCGAAAATCTAGAGAAATAATTAATATTTTAAGTATTATACATATTTAGATTTTTTTCTGATTACTATATTAATTTTATTCTTTATTTTGCCTTAAAGTGAACTATAGACTACTTCGATAGGTTATTAAGATACCACCATATGATATACGAGGGAACGAACTCAAGGATTTTTACGACATAGGCTCTACATATCCATTACAAATAATATTACTTTGTGAATGTTAAAAGTGAATTAACAATATATAAAAAAAATATTTCTTTTTTAACGTTTCACTTTTTTTGTAACCTTTAACATAATTATCTTATAAGAAAAAGAAAGAAAGCTTCACGCTGTATCCCGCACACAGCAGGGTAGGCAGAGGGAACCTAGTGTTAAGACACTCCATTCCCCACTTTCTGCCGAATTCTGGAGGCTTTGTGTGTTGAGTAGTAGTAGGTTGGATCCTCAAGGATATGAATATATTTTATCTTACTCGCACTGGTAACAAAACCTACGGTAACGTTGAGATTCGCTATTTAACACGAAATGTTTCGAAAATAGGGCAGAAAAGAAGAATGGAATGTCTAGGTACTAGGTTTTTTCTGCCTACTGTGTGGGATACATATAGGGTGAATCTATAAAAATATTTTAGGTTTTATGGTCAATTGTAGTTCTAATTTCATAAAAGTTAAACATAGTCGTAAATAAATAACATTTTCCTATATATACGCTCCTCGATAAATTACATACAGCCAGCCCGACAGACAGGATAGAATAAATTTTATTGTAATGTATAGGTACTGTGTATTCAAAGGCAGTTTTATTGCTTCAAGCGACTTACATATTACATATCTTCTTAAGATATTCATGAACAGATAAATTACTATCTATATAGAACAATCTTATAAAATTATTATGAAAATATTTGACCGAGAGAAAATATTTGAGTGGGAATCGAATCCACGATCTTAACTTTTGTATATTAATGTTATATAAACCTGTGTGAAAACAATAGATTTTTAACACTTTTCACAAATTTTGTTCTAGTTTTTATTTTTATAGTTATCTTTAAAACATTATTTTAGCTCCTTTTAATGTAATATTAAGTGACTAATGCAATATACTATCTAAAGGTCTATATACTAATCTATATACCTACTACTTCTATGGTACAAGGGTGTGACTGTAACACGACGGTTGTAGGTTCTATCCCAACTTGAGGGTATGACTTATGTATATTTTCATTTCTTCCTTTTGGCACCAAGATAAAAGCGGCAGAACTCAACACTCAACACTCAATGCCTCAAAAAAATCGACGGTACTAGTGGAGAACTGCTATATGTGGAATACAGCGTGAAGCTAAAAAAGTATTGTACGTGTACCTACTTTTTATTTCATCAAACCAAGATTTAAAAAAATACAGTCGAATTGATAACCTCCTTTTCTTAGAGAAGTCGGTTAATAAGTGCAGTGTAAGTCACAGGCTTCTCTGTGCTGCAACGACTTCTATTCTTACATTAATAAAAATAGCCTTTTCTATTAGAATTCCACTAACTGATTCTACTCCATTTATTTTCATTAAATCTCTGTTAAATCTACCAGCGAGCACTCCGTACTTACGAAACCCGGACAGATCTTGAGATACAGTCATAGATCAATTACATCAGTGTTATGTTGGATACTTGAAAGTTGGATAGAAGGTTAAGCAACTGTTTGTCTGCCTTGTGGAGTGATGGGTGGTCGATAAATATTTCTGTTTAATGAAAACATTTCCTAAATATTTTATTAACTACAATAGCTTCGATGGTTCTTAGTTCGATTCTCGTCTGGGTTATTGGAGCTGGGGTAATAACAAGACAAAGCGCAAATTATTTACTAAAAAATGAGCGAAAAGTGGGGAACAGAGTGTTGTAACATAAGGTTCTCTATAAAGGAAATAGATATTGAAATTACTTAGGTTGTTATATAAAATAATATTAAATGTATAGGGGAAGACTGGGTACGGTTGGAACATTTTAGAATTTATAGTCCATAACAGCGAAATTAACGAAGCGAGCGATGACGACAATATCATAAGAAAGATCATATCTATTAATATACAGTATTCATCGAGATCATAGTATTTTATATTAAAAGTACAATCAAAATAAAAAATTACACTTAATTATTCTACACAAAATTTTATAAAATTTACTGAACGTAATACTTTGTCCAAAATTAGAAAATTCTGTCACTATAAGTACATAAACTCATTTTCAATATGGTCAGTTAACGTGAAAAGTTGGTATGTTTCAAAAGGTTCAAAAATATTTATTTAAAAAGATAAAATAATGAGAACAAAATATTAGTGATACTGGAGGAATGTCACATAAAAATCACAAAGATCTCCCGGAAGGCTTGTATGAGAGGGTTGAGGGTTGAGGCTCTCTGGCTACCCCTCTAAAATGATGAAAGGTGAAGCAAAAAAAATAATAATGTGTAAAATAATAGTGCCTCTTCTACACTCTACTCCTAACCTAGTGTTAGAACACTCCATCCTCCACCACAGAAATTAGTTTTAATTTGACAAATTCACTCAAGTAAATATCAAAAGAAAAACGTTCTATACTACACTTAATATAGATATGTATTATGTTGCAATATTGCAACACTATGCATATGTAGCGCACCCTACTCTTTGAAATCTTAAGCTACTAATGGCCTCACTCATATACGTCAATTAACTTTTAACTGACACTAAGTCTTTGTAAATAAATATATTTATAATAATTTCCCCATAGTAGCGCAGCAGCATAGTGTTTGTAGACGCGAAGTTAGTTAGTTCGACTCTCACTCGGTGAAATAAATTATTTCATTTCTTCGGCCTATTAAAAATACCTGATCTTATAGAAACATTCAAAACGTTCACAAAGCTGTCAATTTACATACAATATCTCTAAAATTGAACGGTTACGGAGGGATTAACTTTTTAGGGCTGCTAAGTATCCTAGGAAGCTAGATATTTGGAAAGTTAAATATAATATATTCTTAGGTTTGTGTACCATTTAAATACTTTTTGTATCAAGAAGCGAGAAAAAAGTTATGCTAAACCACGCATAACATAACTTTAACTAGAATAGAAATATTTTTATTACAAAAATACTTCCCCAATCTGATATCGAATCTACAATCATTGATGCACAGTCTACGTCACATCTCTACCCGAACATATAAACTTTAAAATGGGGTATTTAATAAGGAAAATGACCCTAACATATTTAAAAATAAGGTAAAATTTGCAATATTCAATACTTCTTTATATTATTACTTCACGAGTAGTAGTCATTAGAGTTCCGGCTGTGACGTCACCGCGTGGGCCGACTGTGGGCGCTAGGCCTTGACTTATTATAAAATAAAATACTTTTAATTAATTTATTGTCTTGTAAGAAAGGTTGCTAGACCGTTGTAGCGCAGTGGCACGGCGTAAATCGCGGTTGTAGGTTTGAATTCCACTCGGGGAAAATAATTATTTAATATTAGAGACTCAAACGCGAATTCGTTCGCTTAAGTTTATTATAGTCAAAGAATATTTTTTTATATCCTATGTCCTTTTAACCACTTTTCCCTTTCACCTTGACAAATATGTGTACAAAGTTTCATAATAATCGGTACAGCCGTTTTGGTGTGAAAATGTTGTTTTGTTAAAACAAACTTATATTGATTGATACTGATAATATTAGTATGTTTTTCATTTCCTTGCTCTGGTAACAAGACAAGGCGTGGCGTCAACGTCCGTGTTCTCGCGGAAAATAGGGAACGATTTTTTGTTTTTTCTTTAGAGTTCAACGCACACACATCATTTTAGAGACATTGCGTGTTGAATAGTGGAACTCAGCACCGCGGTTTATAATATAAAATTATATTTAAATTTTCGCCACTGAAGAGACAAACCGCGGCGTTAAGATCCGCCATTCAATACGTAATTTGGAATCAGGAGAATTGAATAGCTTAATAATTTCTTGCTGTAAAAATGTGAAACTAAAACTTAAAATTAAATAAGAATTTCTAACATCTGCTTAGATACACTAATAAACGTAGTGATCAGTCACTTCTTCCTCTCGAAATGCAAATGTGTATGACAGAACAACGTTGCTACAGACAGACAGTGGAAGGTCACTAACTTGCGTTAACTAATTTGTATTTGAAACACGTTACACTGCACTGTATACGTACGGCGTCGTGAAGGAACTTGATTATTTATGTAAAATTATACTAGCTTGTTCATTTGTATTTACCTAAGGATATGTTCTGTTGTAAAATATATTTTTCGATTGAGAAAGAATATTAAAAAAAAATATTTTTGCTTTAAGTACTGCTTAGGCTGCACTAACAGCGGCGTTTAGTTTCGCAACTCTACTCACAATAAGCCACGTGTCACCGAAAGTCGTCACCAGTTCACTAAAGTTAACGCCTCAAACCTAAGAATAACCTTCCCCAAAAACTCAAAGGATTTTTCTTTTTAAATCAATCATTTGCAAAACAACACCTAATTATTAGAGAAAATAAACAAAAATACAATTTTTGCTATATTCCTTTTAGTTCCCACGATAGGAACAAGCTTGGCAATACATAATAATAGTAAAATGAAAACAAAACATTCTCGTCACGCTTGTATGTCACGCAATAGAGTAATAGTAGTTCTGCCATATTACCCACATAGAGCACTTGGAAGGTCGATATATTGGCCGTGGCTAAACGATTACTTTGTAATATTTCAGGAAATATTGATTTTTAGATGTTTAATAATTTCCTCAATTTAGTATCCAAGCAAAGCGGATTTTTGGTAATCAACACGCAATTCCTCGAGAATACAATGAAAAGTAGAGAACGGAAGCGTCTTAATGGAAACAGAATGCCTGAACACTGGGTTCCCAAGTTCTCTCTATCCTGCTATGCTAACAGCAGGATATAGGGCGAAGCTAAAAAAACATGTCTTTCAAGATCATCTGACAAAGCCAGCGGAAAACTAGTGACATATATAAATATTTCTTCCTAATCGAATCTTGGCCTTCATCATAACATTCATCAGACAACAATTCCACACGACCATGAAGTTCGCAAATAAACAACAAACTTTATAATAACATTACACGCCTATTAAAACGTAGGCGTCGATTCAAGTCTGCTATTACTTATAATTAAAAACAAGTAATGTGACATTTATAGGATATCTTATATCTGGTTTTAAATGAAGGGAAACATTTAGTGGTAAATCACTCTGTTTGTTGTTTTTTACTCTCGGTCTTAATGTAAATAATGTATTAGTCTGAATATACCTAAACGCATTGACAAGACAACACGCAAAGATTTAAAAGATGGCGGAAAGTAGAGAAAGACGTGTCATGACACTAGGTTTTTTCTAGCTATACTGCTATTTATGATAAATAAAGTGTAAAACTTAAAAAAACAGGGTATGTATGGGTATAATTTCAGTTGTAATAAGGAAAATTATATAGATTTACCAAGTAGACTACAATGGAAAAATTACATATACTTATTTTATTTCATACCTAAATTATTATTATTTATTTCAATGTGACTATAGTAGTTATTTTTCACATATTTTTATGATAGTTACTAAAATAGCATTTTTTTTGTATAGGTATGAATAAAAATGTCATTTATTCCTGAAAACTCGCATGACTTTATAACGTGTCAAGACTTAGACTTCTAACTTCTCTTCTTCTCTCTTTTTTTATACATTCAAAACAATTTTCGAGTAAATTATTAGGAGACAATTTTGTATTTTCTTATTAATATTTAATAATAAAATTTTATGTTAAAAATTCGTTTCTGGTTCTACTTTTAGAGACTCATACAAATAAAGAACCGCGAACATTATTAATAACATACTTGAACTAAAAATCGTTTAAGGATTTGACCTTAACAAATATGGCGATCTTGCTTAATCTAAGCCACAGACGGACGCACGTGGTTATAGTCTGTTATTGATATTATATTTATAAAGAAAGATATTCTCCTTTAATATAACTTAATGCAGATATGTTAATACTTTAAATCAATTTAAAACTTATTTATTAAATATTATTAAGATAAGAAAATTAATTGAACACATAAAAATTTGGATGTAGCGGGACTTGAACCTGTAATAACATTACTAGACGCTTCTACATGATTACACGTTTTTTATAATTTAGATTAATCGCGCGAGGCCGTCGTGGCGCAGCGGCACAAGCGCGGCGTTGAGTTCTGCCACTCAACACGCAATGCCTTTAGAATTCGGCAGAAAGTGAGGAACAGAGTGTTAACACTAGGTTCCCTCTGCCTATCCTACTGTGTGCGGGATTCCTCGAGTGGGGATCGAACCCACAACCGCCACGTTACAGTCACATCCTTGTGCCGCTGCGCCACGACGGCCTCGAAATTTAAAAAAAAAATAAAATAAAACTAATTCCCCCGAGTGGATATCGAATAAACTATTTTAATTAGAAGTAATAGCATTTTTTTAATTTGAAGTAGGTAACATTAGTTTTTACAATTCCATGTAAAGTTATATAAGTTTAAAGCAATCTTCAACGTAATGAGTAAACGTTCTAAATTGATGTAATTAGAAATTTTTGTGTATATTTTAAAAATATATTAATGTTTTTTCTATTTCACGCTTCCCATATAGCAGTTTTTCCTCTAGTGTTAAAACACTCCGTTCTTAATTTTTCATCCAAAGACTCATTGTAAATAGAATGTCTGAACTCAACACCTGCCCTTTTTTAAACGAAAGGGAACAGGCGACGAAAGTAATTAATACCCCCTATTTGGGGTCGAACCCACAACCATTATGACTACCAGTAGCCAAAGCCAGGCTTTTTAATCTAACCTTTTAATGCTTAATCAAGAATACCATATAAATAAAATTGATTTTGTAAGTTTACGATCGCAAACCATCCTCGGACATAGTGGGTGTATTCTAAAGGTGTAAAGTTTAGAAATTATGTTGTAATATCAATTTATGGCTCTCAATTTATTACATATTATATACCTATTTATAATATCATAAACGAGTGATTTAAAACTGGTAACGCGACGCTTGTGGATTCGATTTCCAGTTAGAGGAATCACCTATTTTTATTACCTCGCTCAAAGCCCGGCGTTCAGTTCCGCCACTCAACACGCAATGCCCCCAGAAATCAGCGCGAAGTGAGGAACGGAAATATCTTTATGGGACGGAGATTCTTAACACTAGGTTCCCAGGGTCCCTCTGCTTGTTCTGTTATGTGCAAATCACCGTATGGAGCTAAGAAAGACTTACATCAACTTAGTACGTTTACTCATTGCGTTGATCAGTGATTGCTTCAGCCTTACATAAGCTTATGTGAAATTGTAAAAAACTAATTACTTTAAATTAAAAAGAACAACTTGAAAAAGAAAAACAAAATATATTGCAAATGATTATTGCAATATATTATGAATAAAATGTAAAGACTGCGAGAGACTTCACGCTGTATATAGGGAACCTTGTGTGCGTCTGTCTACGTACCCCAGGTACCCTCCGTACCAAGCTAAAAATATATAATATATATATATAATACATAACAATATTAATAATATCTATATCACTAAGAATTACTTCACAAAACCTTAATGAATAAAAAGAAAATGCATATTTTTCATATATATCGAGACGAACAAAGAAACAAATAAAAGTCATCACAGTATGTTTTTGCGCAAAGTAGGCAGCCAAGGCGACCGCCCGCGCTCGCCCTTGTGACCGTAACGGGTTCGATTCAGTCCTCAAGTATTACACTTGAGTAGCTTAACGCATTGCGCAATGATACGTGTAATTTTGTATTCTTATAATTATATAGATTCTTTATTTATTATTTTATATTTATTTCGTTTAGTAAAGTTATTGGTGATATAATAAGAGTTCTAATAAAAATATTATTTTATTTATGTTTACCTCAAGTATTATGCGAGATGTGTAGAGAGACTCCAGTGATACAACTCTACGATATTCATTTTCGGTTTACATGTTGCGTGATGATTGACGGAAATCAACGCCGCCGCACAATTTCCGAAAAGTCCAAGAAAAAAAAAGTACATACAAGTACCCACAACCATTTTACTCAATGAAACTATCAATGCATTACAGTGAAGCAATTTAACAGGATAATGAAAAAATATCGAATACTAACTTTTACCTGTAATGAAGTTACAGGTAAAAGTCATGTTCGTATGGAACTTGGTAGCTTTTCTCAATTAATAGATTATAGAATACAAACAAATAATTTCTGAGATCAACTCGTTCAAACAAGCTCTTCAACTTTATAATATTACCGAATCGAATCAGAACTACAGATCAAAAATACATAAATCCATCTAATTCATAATAATCGTTTAAAACGTCACAATCTTCATTCGATGTTTGATTGATTAGTGTTGTAATAATACTAATCGATATTAAATTTTGACAAATCGAGTACACTTTTAAATTGTCCATGTACGCGCCTACTCTACGCCCACAGATTCTAAATACAGTGCGAATGTGTCAAAACTTATGTATGAATCATTGACATTTGGGTTGAAAATTGTTTTTATGACCATATTTGTGTGGACTTCATTAAGTAATAGGATTTCGTAAGAATAATATTGATTTTATGTTATTATTAAATATTTTTTGGATATATGGAAGAATAATACTTTTATATATTTTTTTCTTTCCTAACTGTGGAATATCACTTTGAAAATGTCACATGAAGATAATAAATTTTCACTTTTCGAATTTTTTTCCTTATTTGTATTGCAAATTGTCACTTTGTGTTAAATTTCATAACACAAATTTCACGGGAAATACCTAAAATGAGCCAAAATGATGCATAAATTCTCGCTATTGACTGTGTGAACTTAGAAGCTTAATTTTTTAATGTTCCAAGATACTTGAAGACGCTTCAGAATTTAAAAAAGCTATGCTAATCATAGGTTTATGAACTTTACATATCAAGAGACTGTTTCTTGGTAACCATAAAATTCCTTATAAAATCAATGAAGAAGAACACGTCTTTAATGGAAATTAAAAGTAAAAACTACATTCCGTTTCAATGATCAAAGAAACTAGTTGTCCAATTTAAATTGTAAAACATTCGCTGGTATAAATGTAAATGTAAAGGCTAAACAGGTAATTATTTTATTTTAATGAAATGTGAATGAGGTTGTGTATGATGTTTATTTTTTTTATTTATTTATGTAGGTACTATATGTTTAATAGGTGGGTCCCTCAGTGGGGATCGAACCCACAATCTTCGCGGTTACAGTCACAGGGTTGTCAAGTGTCACGACGGTCTCTTTATGGAGTGTCTCTAAGTCTTATTCCTTAGAAGGTAAAATAGAATATGAAAATTTTATAAAGTACTCAATAACATTGCAATCAAAAGTTTGAAGTTCTTTTTTCAGGTCTCAAACAATAAAATTTAAACTTTGCAAAAACTATAGTAATTTTTAATAGTTTAAATAGTTTACTATAACTTAAATTAAAGATGCATGGACAGAGAGAGAGAGAGAGAGACTGTAAGGCGAATTTCATACAAATTGCAGTAAAATCGGCGTTGACTTAAAAGCTTAATTTTTTCTGTGCTCCATTCTGAGATAAATGCTCTTAACAGACGGACAACAAGTTGATTCTATGAGGGTTCCGTTTTCCCGGTCCGTACGGAACCTTAAAAAAATCGTAATATTATTAAGACTTAAGTGTGCGAAAAACACTTTGATATATTATTTCATAATTGACTACTTTTAAAGCAGGCTAAGTATGTGAACCAATCTTTATATAGGCAGAAGTTACAGGTGATTATTGCCGACCTCGAGGCGAGGACAAATACGAGCGTTTATTTACTCTTCAATCATACCTTATTCTTATAGAAATAAAGCATATTTTTGTTTATTTGGATATATATTTAAGTTTGTGGCTACAACAAGTTATTTAAATATTGTATTGGAAAATAAACCTTGGTATATGTAAATAGGTGTGGTTTTCCTATGCGTCGTGGGTACATTTTATTTAGATTTTTTTTATAGATAATAATTCGTTAGTACTTACAGTGTCGGATAAAATTGTGGTAATATTGGATTTGTGGTCGAAAAGCTGTATTAAAAGGGTTTAGTCAACCATTTCCTATAATATTATAGTCTCTTCAGAAATTAAGAAAAAAATGTCGAGGACCGAGGTTGTCGTGAGGCAGGACCACAAACGACTCTACGCGACGGTTGTGGTTCCGAATCCCACTCGGGGAAATGAAATAATTTAATATTTCCATTTCCTTACCCTGGTAACTGAGACAATGCGCGGCGTTCAGTTCTGCCAAACAATACGTAATGCCTCGAGAATTCGACGGTAAGCTGGGAACGGAAGTATCTTAATGGGAACGGATGTAGTGTCTATAGTATTCTATAGTCACAGTCTAAATAATAAATATTTTATACAAAATGTACCAAGACTTGAACTTGTTACTATTAGACAGAATACATTCCAATATTCTGAATTTTTGCATTTTTTTCAAAGGTCAAATCTCTCAAAGAGAGTCTTAACACTAAGTTAGGTTTTCTCTGCCTCCTATGTTAAATGGAGAGATTTAAAAGCATTTATTTATCTTCGACTTTATATTGAACCTTAGTTCAACGTAATCGCTGCAAATGAGGGAAAATAATACTAAATTATTCAAAAGAATGATTCACAATATGAAAAATTCATACGCGAAGGTCAGTAATGAGGAAATATTGTTTGATGACTTATAGTTATTTACTGAGATATTCTTATATTTTAATGACTATCTCACACATCCGCTTCGTAGAATTTTAAATAAAAAATATATTTTAAAATAATGGATGCCATTTATTAGTTATTCTAATGATTTTTATAGGTTCACGCTATTTCCCGGGTAGAAACAGAAGGCAGAAGGAAGTTAGTGTTAAAACACTACGTTCCCTATTTTCCACCTTGTTGTAAATTTTGGTGAGCTTACGTGGTCAGACTACGTTGAAATATTTATTCAAACATTAGTTATTTACTTATATAGAGATATTTATTACTATTAGTAAATATAACAAATTGACAATACTAAGGAAGTCGTGGCAAAGAGACATCGTGTGCCTGTAAACGCAATGGTTGTAGGTTCGATCTCACTCGAAGGAATGAATTATTTTCATTTAATCTCTGTGCTAACAAGACAAAGCCCGGCGTTTGGAATTCCACCACTCAACGCACAATGTCTTGAAAAATTAAAGCGGGTGAACGGAGTGTCTTAACATTTAGTTCCTTCTGCCTATCCAGCTAAGCAGGATAATGTCTGAAACTTAAAAAAAGCTATAGATATATTCTTTCTAACATAATCTATTCATTCCACAGCGTGACCTTAACACACTATGATGTCACGTCACCTCACGCTTACGTCACCGTCACTTGTCAGTTGTTACATATTACACTCGTAGTGTATGTGGGTAGTATTGTAATGTCACTTTGATAATAAATAAAAATGTGGGACAGATCGATCGATTGTTGTTTAGGTTTTTTTATGTTTTTAAAGGGTTTTTTTTTAAATGGGATAAGCAAATTAATAGTTATACAGTTGATAGGTAACATAATGTTAGTAGGTTCATATTCTATTCGATTCGATTTAATATATTTACTTCTTATATCGATATAAAATTTAATTAATCTTTAAAATTGATTGTAATGTTGCTTTTATTTAGTAAATGGATAAAAAAAATAGTAAAATTCCATTAATTTTACTATTTTAGTTAGGGCCATTTTTAGTTCATAATACAACGTCTCTTTATAAATATTGGCTAGGGAATCAATTGGCTGTATCCGCACATTGAAGTTAGGTAAAGGGAACCTCCAAAATTCACCGGAAAGTGGGAAGTGAAATGTCTTAACCCTAGCCTCCCTCCCTCCAACGCAGGAGGGACCTGCCACATGTGGAATATAGCCTGAAACTGAAAAAATTATCCTCCAAATTTAAAAAGCAATACAAACAAACAAATCATGAAAACACATAATATTTCATATATATTTGCTAAACATTACATAAAACTTGTATAACAATTGACACATACTAAGGCCGTCTTTAGAGGCCAGTTTTAAAATCCGACCAAATCGAAAGATACATACAAACATACATTATGTATAGAATTGTAGATATTCTTAAACTGGTTATAAGTAATAGAGGATTGCCTTGTACGTCTTTGATCTTCCTTGTAATGCTAGAAGAGGTTACTTATGCAGTTGTCACCGGAAATAGATACAATAATATAATATTCAAAGAGCGGCGTTAAGTTCCACCATTCAGCACGCAATGTTTCGAAAATTCGGCGGTGCGTAGGGAACGGAGAGTCTTAAGACATGGTACCCACACATAGCAGGGTAAAGGAAATCTCCTGTTAAGCTTTCGAGGCTCTGAAAATTGAGTCGCGGAACTCAACACAGCTCCTTGTCTTGTTACCGGAGAAAAGAAATGAAAATTAATAATTACCCAAGTGCTTATCGAATCCACAACCATTGGCTTTACAGTGAGATACTATGACGGCCTCGAAGCTTAAAATAAATAATAAAAAAGAACTCAAAAAACCTTTCATCATAGCTTGAAGTGAACGTATGGCTCAGCTGATTGTATCGCGGTGTCAAGTTTCTCGAAAGGCGTGAGTTAAAATTAACCTAAAAACCATTGAAGTAAGGAATTTTGACATATTGAAGTGTTAAAACACTCTGTTCTTAGCGGTCTGTGAGACAAAGCGATATTGAATCTTAATTGGAGTAACTCAACGCCACACTATGACAGACTTTTGTTTGAAAAGCGTGAATTACGTTATCCTCTTAACCTTATAATAAATAATAATAATAATCTGTTTAGTTTTTTGAAAGTGAAGCAAACATCAATCCTCACAAACTTTCACATTTTATTTATTAGTAAAATTACCTCCACCTAGAATGGAACCCCGAACCATCCAATTTCTACTTCCCCATATAAAACAAAATATAAAGTAAAACAAATATGACAATGTATGTAATATAGTAGCAGAACTAAGTTTAGTCACGTTCAGAATTGCCTTTGCAAATCCAAGGCTGCATCTATGAAAGTAATTACTGTTTGTAATGAGAATTTTATTAGGAGACCAGTTTACTTTGTTTTATATGGTTATGTGGTAACGTGCCTAATTGCGATAATTGTGGGTTTGAATCGGCTAGGTGTAAGATTAGGGTTCCGTATGTTAAAAGGAAAAAAACTTATAGGATCACTTTGTTGCACCTCTGATCGTTGCAGATCACTTATCTCGAGCTGATATGAACATCAAATATTCAAATCCACGGTCCCTTTAGAACTCCGAAAAAATGAAGTTGCTAAAAATAAACGCAGTCAAAAGATACGAGAAATTATGCATTATATTTTAGTTTTAATAAAATTAGACATCAAAATTGAGTCTGACTCACTGGAAGGAATTAATAATAATATTAATTAAAGTGACGTTAAGTTTCGCCAATCAACACTAGCCTAGAGAAACGGCAGAAAATGGGAAACGGAATGTTTTAATAGGAACGGAGTGTCATAACATTAGGTTCCCTCTCCGCTCCACTATATGCGGGATGTAGCGTCAAGCTGGCTGGCAGATCTGGCTAATAAATAAATGTCAAACTGATAAACTTTTATATTAAAATCAGTTAAAAATACAGAGAAGCTATCCACAGAAACATCATTTCCATCAATTCTTCCATCCACTTTACTAACTTCAAATAATAAACGTAATAATTATATAATAACAGCACGAATCGAGTAAACTATAAAGTAAATGCACACGTTACAAAACTACAAAACGAAAATGAAACGGATTTCATAATTTTCTCAAACAACAAAGGCCTATGTGAAACGTTGAACTGTCGTGAACGCAAGACTTGGACAAAAAGAATTGAAATATGGCGCTTTATGCAGTTGCTTATACATACGAGTATGTTCAGGTCGTTGTGGTGCAGTGGGAGCGTGTCTCCACTCAAAGAGCTGGGTGGAATTCCCCCACTGACACCCAATATAACAATGATTAGGCGAAAAGTGAGGAACAGGTTGTTTTAACTCTTTACCCATCTGCTTAGATGTAGAGCGGCGTAGAGTGACGTAACGAGACAGGACGCGGCGTTGTGTTCCGTCACTCAATGTCTTTACTACTAGATTCCCTCTGCCTACTCTGCTATATCTGGGATGCAGCTTTTAGCAGCTTTGCAGGTAACTATTACTACGCAAAATGTCCAAGATATCTAAATTATTATTCAATTTGTTAATGATTTTATATTAACAAACAAAAAATGACAAAACAATTAACTAAATTGGGTCAATATCATTTTCTATTAAATTAACAAATATCAAGTCATTAGTAAAAAAAGTAGATCAATCGATTTCTTAATAAATGAATGTTTTCCATTAATTTTCTTAATGTCAACAATTCACTAGACTGTACTAGAAAATTTTATTTATTCCACAAATATATCGTTTTTTCACATTCATATGGCAGGGTAGACAGAAGGACCCTAGTATTAAGACATTCCGTATCCCATTTTGCGCAAAATTTACGAGACATTGTGTATTGAGTGGAACTCAACGCTTCGTCTGTACTAGAGTAAGGAAATGAAAATAATTCTTTTACCTGAGCGGGAAAAGAACCCACAAACGTTCCGTGTATAGTCAGATGCTTTGCTGGTGCTGCGTCATAGCAACCTTAGAATCCTTTACTGCACTACTTTTTTAATTAGAAGCCGTCGTGGCGTCTTCATCCTATAAGGGTTCCGCTTCTTTCTTTAGAGGTACGGAACCCTAAACGATATATTTAAAGAAACACCAGGTTATTTTACTAGTACATATTATGATACAATAACCCAGTGACAGGCTCCACACGCATTCACTGACGCGTATCGGTATTGACCTTCTTTGCGTGCTAGTGTTATACATATTATTATGAACACGACGAGCGTAGAAAATTGCATTTCGTGATTGATATGTGGTCGTGAAAAAAACATACTTGAAAACAATATATATACATATATATACTAAGATTTATTATCTGTTTGGGTTCAATTTCCATTTGAATTTTTATTATTAATTAATTCCCGATAATCTGAAAACGGCTCAGAGTGCGGCGTTGAGTTCCAGAATTTGGCGTAAAAAATTGGGAATGCAAGTGTCTTTATGGGAGCGGAACGTCTTAACACTATGTTTCCAGTTTCCGTCTGCCTGCCCTGCTAAGCTAGGCTAAAAAAGAAAGAAAAAAATTATAAATTACACAATATGTATAGAAGTATAAAAAGAAAATAAAGTTTGTGGTTGTTTTTTTACCGTCGTCGGTCGTTTAAGTGCGCCTAAGTGGTACAAGTGGTAAGTACGCTTACAATACAAACTTTAAAGGTCATTCTCTATAGTAAAGACGGGACTTAAAATTTTGGAGTTTTCTTACATAAGACTATTTTCACAATACCTAATGAATTCTAAAAATATGATATTTTGAAATAAAATTACAGAAAATTATTAATTACAATTTGTAATTTCCAGGTAATCTACCAAAACTTAATTTGCGTGGACTTTAAGTGGAAAATTCCGTCAGTCAACACGCGTCCGCCACTCAAAAGGACAACGGAGTGTTATGACACTATTTTTTTCTTTAACAGGGTAACCAAGCAAGCATCACTGTTTTACGTAACTCCGCTTTCTTGTATACAAATAATTTTATTTCCTAGATATAGCAAATCAATGTATAACGTTAAAGTAGGGAAGTATTAAATACAAAATACTTACTATAAGTAACGTTCACCTTTTCAAAATATCAAAAAAGCAGGTCACATTTCACAAAAGCATTTGTCCGAGTCAATATTTCGTAACGACAGGAAAGCCCAAAGCCGCTTCGTGATAGCAGAAAGAATTTACAGAGTACGAACCATTCTTTGTTTGTAGTATTGTGAATGAAATACTTTTTTTATCTTCCCGCTGTAACCCGCATTTAGCAGGATAGGTAGAGGGAACCTGGGAACCTAATATTAAGACACACTGCTCCCATTAAGACATGAAAGAATGAAATGCTATTATTGTGGATTTAATTCTCCCACTCGAAGTTATATTTAAAAATAAGTTTAATTACTATGGTAAGGCAAAGAGACCAGAAAAAGCGTTAAATTAAAAATATAAAAAGTAAATTTCAGTACTTATATATATATAAGAATACGAATATGTAAAAAAAATGTAAATTATTGTGATTGACAGACAATGTATTAATTGTTGTTTCACTTATCTTATCTTGTACGTTTAGGTTTTTGAAAATACCAATTCTGTCTTAAAATATCTAAAAAATAGATGAGATAGATGGGGTTAATACCTTCCAAAAATCATAAAACTAGTTTGGAAGCATCTAATTTACACTTTCCAATAGTTCAGTCAATCACCTTTCCCGTCTGTTTATTTAGGAGATACGTTAAGTAAACCGACGGACATTTTGTTTACTATTTAATTTATTATTTCATAGATTCAGTCACATGAAGCGGAGAAACAAATAAAAATAATCTTCTATTCTTATTGAATTATGAATGTAATTTAATTTGTGTTTAATTTAAGATTCAAAATCACTAGCCACTCGCGGCGTAGAAGCACAAGCGTGCGATTGTAATCACAACAAGATTGGCGTTCGATTCCCACTCGAGGAGATATTAATATTTTCATTTCCTCGCATTAGTAAGGGGTAAAGCGAAGTTGAGGTTCTTTACTCAACACGCAATGCTTCCAAAATTAGAAAAGTGGGGACACTAGGTTCTCTCTGTCTAGCCTGATGCGTGGAAGACAACGTAAAGTTAAAAAAAAAAGTCACTAATAAATAAAATGCACATCACATACGTAGGTATATCATTTACGTTATTATTTACGTTTAATATCTGTGCAATATCTATTCTTATTTAGAAAACACATAAAAAATGTAATATTACAGGACTTGAACCCGGACTTAAACACGAATTATTTAATACACGTCCTTAGTACCTTTGATTTTTACTAAATATAATAATACAAAAATACTAAAAACGATCTATTCTATTCAATTCTATACAATTTGTCTAGAATCCACAATCAATCTCCCTAGTAGTAACCACAACCAGTCCGGTTACCACATCGTTATACTCGTGGAACTGTACGTCACCAGCTCGGGAGTGCTAACCATCGGATATTTCATGTTCCGTTAGACGGTGGCCGTTCGCCTTTTCTTTTGTTGGTTCCTTGTACTATATTGAATTTGATGTTGCTTTAGAAGCTACTGTCTATTTTATAGTTAGTTATTTGTTGAGATTTTAACGTTTTTTGGTGATTTTTAGTGATTTTTCGGTTGAAAATATTTTGTTTAGCTATTTTGGTCTTTGAACTTATATTTGAGGTCCTCGCTCGTCCCATTTCCTTACTGTGATCTGGTAACAAGATAAAGCTCGGCGTTAAGCATCGCCAATCAAAATGCAATGTCTCGAAAATTGGACGGGAAGTGAAGAACAGATTGTTACGTGTTAATACTAGATTCCCTCTACGTATCCTGCGATATGCGGGATACAAAGTGAAGCTAAAGAATATATTATTTACAAATAGTGCGGTAACAAACTTAACAGTTGCTGTTTTTAAAATCGATGTCAAAATTTTATTATTATTATGTAGATTCATATGTTTCTGAACAACATAATTAATATTTTTTTAAAGATAAAAAAACGCGATGACATTTCTTTTTAAGGAGTTGCATGGCCTTCCTTATGTATGTCAATCACAATGACATTTTAAAATAAAACCTTAAATGCACACCTGCTAACAAGAAGCCGTCGTATCGTAGCGGGGCAGGATCTCACTGTAGATGCGATGATTATGGATTCGATTCCCGAACTGGGAATGAATCAAATTAAATTATTTTCCCTCTTTAGTAAGAAAACCCGTAGTTTGCGTCCAATCATTCAATATGAAGAAAATTAAAAACAGAGTATATAGTATGAGAACGAACCTACCCTACCCTGCTAAGAGAAGCTCTCCTGTAACAAGGGTAGGGAAACTGTACAGTTATTTTAATATAGATAGCACTAGTCATCGCCTGCAATTCGTTGTTTGCATGGACTTTAAGACTTTAAATGAAATTTCCAGCTCTGATCTCCTCTCTTAATGCTCCCTTAACCTAACCTACTAACATGAAAAATTTTACCTTTCTAAGGCCAGTAGTTTTGGACATGTTAAATCATGTAATCTGAAACAAAAAAGGGTGCTAATATATAAAATGAGCAAGACGTGAAAGTAGGACGGTTATGTAATGATGAGACGATGAAGGACGATGGACGATCGAGAAATGTTCCGTTAAACTTACTTATTGAATGAAATTCTTCAATATTGATACATATACTCGTATGTATTTATATATATATAGGGGGTGTATCAACGGATCAACGGTTGTCTATGGGTAGAGGACCTCAGTGCCTATCCATTCCACCTCCATATATGTTCAGCAATTTCCAATAGTTCATCAGATATTTCAGTTACAGTTTTTTTTGACTCCATTTTGTATCTCGCACATAGCTACCAGAGTATGCAGAGGTAACCTGAGAACCTATAACATATATATAAAAATACACCTTCATGTTGTAATTTGGACTTACTTGGCTGAAATGATTGTTGTAGGGTCGACTGCCTTTCCGGGGGAATAGTTAAAAGTCTATCTGTTCCCTTACTCGCATCCCGTCTCTAAACAAAAGATCGCATTGGGTTTCCCCACAATCATTGTTTTAATTTCCAGTATAAAAGAGAAGGCAGACAAAGCCTAGTGTTAAGACACTTCGCTTCTGCCTAAATTTGAGACTTAAATTTCTTTCCTTTACTAAACTTGCGCGGTCATAAAAAACGAGTCATTCAGGGCGATAGAAGATTCAAAGGAAACACATTTAAAATGTTCCTTTACATTGAACTTAAATTTTTACTTACAAATTAAGTGAACTCCACGTGAAAAATATATATAAAAAAATGTTAAAAATGACCGCATGTTCGTCGACGCGGAAGAAGTCAGGCTCCGTCAAGCATGACATACAAAGAAGAAGTAATGGCCTAAGTATAAACGTAATTGTGGGTGTCAGTAATAACAGGATATAATTATTACAAGTTTTCATATATAGAAACCTATTCTATATTAAATCATAATTATATTAAAAAGAAGTATTAAGTGAATTTCATAACTAGAAGCGGGCGTCTGTAAACTTGACGGTCGCAGGTTTGATTCCCACTCGGGCAAATATAATCCCCGCAGAACCTTGCTCTAGTAATGAGGCAGAGCGATTCGCTGGATCCCGCTACTCAAATTGCAATGCCTCGAGAATTCAGCAAAAAGTGGAGAATGGAATGGAAACGGAGTGTCTCAACAATAGGTTTCCAAATTCAAGCTGCCTATACTGCTAAGCGAAGCTAAGAAGTAAACTAGGAGAATCTATACAATAAGTAAATTGCTTTTTTTTTGTAAAAAATGCAATTTCGTCGTTATTGCATCAAACACTACCTACTTCCATGCAACTAGCGTTTGTACTAATTAATTTATAGAATTTAGATCAGTCCTTCATATTATTATAATACATAAAATAACTATAGTATATATAAAATATATATAGATATATATAAAATAACTATAATATAAGGAATGTATGTCTTAGATTTTTGTTGCTTCACACTGTCTTCCCTTTTAGAAGGAACCGTTTAACACACTTCGTTCAACATTATCCGCCCTATTTTCAAGACATTACATGTTGAACGACAAATTTTGTCTGGTAATATTCATATTAGAAACATTACGTGTTTTGAGTGGGGGAACTCAACGCAGATAAATCATTCCCAGAGTGTAAATCGAACCCGCAACCGCCCCGTTTACTGCTGTACCTCTGTACGACGTAACGTATCTATAATGACCTAATAATTAGTTATTTTTATCATAATTTAACCTTAATACCTAGAAGGTGAACTGGTTAGTCTAAAACACTTATAAAGTTGCCTAGAGAAAGCTTTACGGGCAGTATTACACAATAGTACCGTTCACCTAGCACGTGGACATAGAGCAAGAGAACTAGGAACTTCTAATATTTATTTATATTAGATGGGCGTTACTTAGTTTATTTTAAGACATTTAAAAAAAGGGGGTTTTGCTTAGGATATGTTTATCGTTATTAAAATAAAAAAGCTTTTTGTAAGTGATTGAGGCGGGCGTAGTGTAGCGGCACGGCTTTTGACTGAAAACGTGATGGCAGTGGATTCGATTCTCACTTGGGGAACTGAATTATTTTCATTTCTTCTCTCTAGTGATGCCTCCAAAACGTGAGGAACGGAGTGTCTTAACACAAGACTCCCTCTACTTAACCTGCTTCATGCGGGATACAGCGTGAAGCTGTAAAGAAAATCTTAATAACTGCAAAATTTTATGAGGATACAATTATGACAAGTGGGCCGCCCCATTCAGTTTATTTCGACCTAATAAAAACATATTAAAATATACGTATGAGCAAAATCTATTTCAGATTCCTTTATAAAGCGTCATGCTGTATCCCTCATACAGCAGGGTAGGCAGAGGGAACCTAGTATTAAGACACTCCATTCCCCATTTTCCGCAGAATTCTGAAGGCAGTTGGAGTCACAGAGGGGTAGGAGAACCCACGACCTGTTGTTTACATTCCCACTTTTGGCCACTGCGCCACTACTGACCTCACCTGGAATTCCTTTATAAAATCTATTGCACATAGTTTATACAAAATTAGTAAGAACTAAGAGCATATGTAATTAATGTAAATTTAAACAGTTGCGCCGAGACGAACTCGGTTTACATACAAAAGAATTCGACTTCGTTACTGGCTTTAGTTACGACACTATTTACTTAACGTGCCCTACTTTAAATATATCGATATATAAGATTAGTGATTATTTATTTAAATTTGATTATTTTTCTATTTTTAAATCGATAGGGAGAGAAAGCTTAGTGTCTAGACACTCCGTTCTCTCGCTTGTGTCCCTATACCATAATTGGACTACATTTAATATTAAAACACATGCTTAACGAAGAATATCGAGCATTTTCAGCATTATTGAAATAAAAATAAATTTATTTATTTAGGGAATTAAAAATAAATTCCCTGATTCGAAATCGAACTTATAAAGACCGCGCTTATGTACATATCCCGTTCTAGTGCACCGCTGCTCAAATTGAAATAAGAGACCATAAGGTCATAAATTCGATACTCGATATACTTGTATTAATTATTGGTTATAAAATATGTTATATATTGTTTTTATAATAACAATATGTTTTCTTGGAAAATATTTAAGAAAATGTAAGAAGTGAGACTCGAACCCGCGCCCCTTGAACGGTGCTTAAATTCCCGCTACGTAAAAATTTTTATATTTATATTTTCTTTTCGTAATGTTTAATACTTTAGGAATGTTAAAAGACTATTGTAGTTCCAGTAACGCTTTATCGATAACATCTATTATAATCTAAAGGCCACCAGTTCAAATCTCAATGACAATATAATTGCAAATTAATTCGCCATTGTGGCAAAGTGGGCGATGTATTTTTGAATAGGAAAAGAAAACCTAATGTTAAGACACTCTACTTATCCTTATTCTTTAAAAAGTTGGATTGGTAGCGGAATTGAACTCCGGACATTATCTAAACACCGAAGAAATT
This sequence comes from Heliconius numata, assembly GCA_016802625.1. NCBI lineage: Eukaryota > Metazoa > Arthropoda > Insecta > Lepidoptera > Nymphalidae > Heliconius > Heliconius numata. The sequence continues at coordinate 44,342 of JAEBDU010012752.1, forward strand.
AAGACTTTTTTTCAGCTTTACGCTGTATCATGTGAGTAGCAGGGTAGGCAGAAGAATAGTATTAAAATACTCCGCTCTCCACTTTTCACCGAATTCCGGAAACATTGCATCTTGAGTAGCGGAACTCAACGAACTTGAACCGAAAAAAAGTCTCATTTTGTGTGCGATGATCTACAAATGTAAATTTGTAATTAGATTTTCTCTTCTTTTTCTTCTTTTCAAGTACGCAACCCTAAAAATTATTACAAAACCCTAAAAATTATTTCAAAAGAATCTTACGTAGAAATCGAATCTGTTACTTTCGCACCTAACAATTAAAACTTCACCCTACATGTCATTAGTACTTAGACTAAACTCGTTTGATGAAGTAATGGTAATGATAGAAATTATATAATTTATCTTTCTAATATGTATTACGACATGTATGTACTAACTGCTAAGCCATTAAGAAGTGCCTTATGGTACAGTGATAGGGAAGCTTATACGTTTAAATTTCGGGCTTTGGGTTCTGTTTCCTTTATTTATTTAGTATCCAAAATATAAGAATTAATATGACAAATTTAAATTATTGACGTATACATAAGTTAATAAAATTTAACAAATTAATAGGTCTATTTAATTAGCACTATACTTAGATATATATATTTTACATGTCGCCTCCAGAAGTATGTGGATTTTGATGAAATTTCTGTTTCAGGAAACTTTAATATAAAATTTAGTTCATTAATATTAATAATATAATTCATTATAATGTTATTTCTTGTTTCAGACTGAACAATGTGGAGATTGGTGATGATGGCGGTGCTGGTGGCGACCGCGCGTGCCAAGCAGATACCTTCTAAAATCGGTGAGACATTTTATATATTACATATTATTTTCTTATTTTTGAGTTCATCTTGGAGCAGCTGCTATGAAATGACTTGCACGGTACTAGAAAAATTGATTATATTTAAATTATTTTCTTTCAAATCAATATTTTTTTTTTGTCATAATATTACCTTTTATTAAAAAGTTATAAAACCAACCAGCAATATTCATAATTTCTTCTTTCTTTCTTTCTTCAAATAAATCAAGTGAAAAATGGAGAAAAGCAAAATTATGTAACTTTATGTCTAAATTTTTTTCTATAAAAAAGTATAAACACATTAACAAATACAAACGGATATTTAAAACTCTTCCATTACTGAATGAATTACAGAACGATCGGACTAAGATACTGGTCTCAAAAAGTAGAAATTTGGCCAGTAGGTACCTTAGGAAGTTGAGGGAAGTTGAGGTTTTTTGAGGGACTTTTAAGTAGCATCTAGGAGCGCTCTGAGAGGATTTCTCAAAATTCTTATTGGATTGGGAAATAAGTTTTTCTATTTTACGACTTATTATCCTCGTAAATAAAGTTGCGGGCGAGGACTAGTAAACTCACATAACAACAATCTTCCGGAAAATGTCTGAACGAATTTTATAAAAGAATCAATAATATCTTTCTTTTGAAACTTAAATACATCGTTTTTATGTTATTTTATAGTTCAACGAACGTTGCTATTTATTTTGTTTTGCTTTTTGCAATAGATTCTGTTTTATACAACTTTAGAAGTGCAGTGATTTATTGATAGCCTCAAGTATTTAATATTATAAGGCGAAATTATTAGTTTTATTTTAGTTTAAACTTAATTTCAAATAATTTCGAATTTCAATTTTAATTCAAAATAATTTTGCAAATCTTGTATTTATATAATTTTGACATTTTCTATTGTAGTTACCATAATATTACCATTACTAGGTAGTAAGTATTTAATTTCAGTTATATAATTGCAAGCCAGAACAAAACATTACATTCTCCACGTTTTTGTTTTATTTCGAGACATTACGTGTTGAATAATAAAGCTTAACGCCGCTAATAGTTTAATCAAAGCAGGGAAATGAAGATTATTTATTCCTCTCAGTAGAAAATTAAAAATTGAGGCCAGTCTTGGCGAAGCAGCTGTGGGTTCGATTCCCATTCTAGGAAATTAATTATTAAATGGTATATATTTAATGGTTGTGGTGGCACAAGGCAGGTGGTACCCTGTTACGTGCAGGATATGTTAAAAGTAAATAAAAAGAAGAAACTGTATTATTTTTAGGACGACCGCAAACTGGACAAATAAACAGACAAACAATTATTTTATTTTATTTTTTTACAAATGATAGTTTTAAAATCAGGTTCCTTCTGCCCACCAAGCCAATTTACGAGCATTCCTTCTACCGGAACTTGAACTCGCAACCATCATCATATATTATAAGGAACTATTAATTACATTAGAGTAGAAAGCACGGAACCGTGTGTAGCGTGACGCCGCCTTTACACTATCCGTTATATTGTACTTCCTTTCAGTCACTGGAGCAAAACGTTATTGAAATAAATCTATTTATACATAGAAATTTCAACAATAATGAATTTGAATCTATGACTTTTGGATAAGTCGTCCAAATAGCAAATACTATAGCCAATTAATTTAAGAGCGGGCTTTAGCCTTGGTGTCAGAGCGAAGAAATTAAGTTATTAATAAATAATAATTCATTCCCTCGAGTGGAGTCTGTTCTCTTTAAGGCACTTCCGTTCCCCACTTTTATCCGAATTCTGAAGGCAATAAGCGTTGATGAGAACTCAAAGACGAATGGGAAATATTTCATTTCCTCGAGTGGGAATTGAACCAACATTCCAAAGGTTATATTTATGGTATTCTTTTCCAGAACTAGCTACAACCTCAGTAGCGACGGCAACAGAACCGGTCACCGAGTGGCCAGCACCCCTCGCGCCCCTCGACACCCTCGCGGTCGCGTGCGAGAAGGACAACATGCATGTCACCATCTCTCTCGCCCATACTCGACCTCATCCTAATAGGTATGTGTTTATTATTATTTATTATGTAAAAAGTAAATATAAGTATTTCTATTTACATAATGATGTATATGGGAATATTGTTAAAATAAGATACTAATATTACAAAATCAGAATCTGATATACGAGATAGATATTGTAGATGATAGATTGTAGATATGGCTTATTACAAAAAAAATACTGCTCCTAAGATACTACTCCATAGATAAACAACCTTTTTCTTCCAAAAAAAACTATAATCATATTATAAGATGCAAATACGGGAATATTCTCCATTAAATATTCTCTTATTGCATATTCCAAGCAAGGACGTAAAAATAGAACTAAAAGGCTCATATGACCAGCATTGCTGTGGTTGATTCACGTTTTAGTGGTCAAGGCACTTTATACAAACTAGCTTTTGTAAGTCACTGCATAATTACAGTCTGTTATAAATGTATTCTACGCTATGGTGGCATTGTTGGATAATGTAGGAACACTGGAACCTGGGAACCTAGTGTTAAGACACTCCGTTCCGGTTAAAACTTTCCACCGAATTCTAGAGGTACTGCGTGTTGAGTGGCGCAACTAACCACCGCGGTTTGTCTCGATACAAGAGAGAGGAAATGAAAATATTACGTTTTTAATTTATAGTTTCCTCGAGTGGGAATCAAATCTACAGGCCCCTTGCTTTGCCTTGCCTTGTGCCTCTAAGCCACCACTGGTCTCTTATTCATACCAAACCGTACTTTAAATTTGAACCTACAGTCATAGTTAACACGTAACAACCATACCATCCTGGTGCTAATTGCATTCTCGCTTCTAAACTAATCAAATAATTTCTTATAAAAAATCTAATTGAGAATGGTTGGATATGTATGGAGAATTTTATAGGTTCTTCACAACATATATAGATGAGCCTAATTATATGTACTCTATAAGGAACCTTGTTTACTTCCTATACAGTGAAATATTTATGTTTTTTTTATAATTCACGTTTGTTAAGTTCCGACATTCCTTTTAACTTGATCCTTAACAAGATTTACTGGAAATAATTCCTTGCCTTTGAGAAATATAATTTGTTTTTTGGAGAAAATATACGAGAGCTCTTCAATATTATATACTATTTATAATATAATTTGGCAGGACACTCGTTTTAGTATAAAAATAAGTATTTAGCCATTCAGAATGTCACAAAATAAAGTGAGTAAAAAGAACCTAGGTCCGTCCATTTATAAACCTCTCTCCACTACGACATCAATCTTGAGATTTCGTTTTTATACATAGATTGTAATGTATGAATAAAAACGGGATCTCAAGATAGATCTCATTAGTATAGATAAACATAAATACAGGCCCTAGTGTTAAAACACTCCGTTTCCCACGCACCGCCCAATTTTCGAGACATTACGTGTTAAATGGCGTAAGTTTGTTAATAACGTTTTTACGCCACAACTACTCAACCGATTATCGTGAAACTTTGTATCCATACTCTCAGAGATATTAGAAAAGACTTGAGAGATTTGTTATTGACAAAAAAATATTATTCTTTAGCTATAATATAAAAATAGATTAAAGCGAGCGAAGCCGCGTTTGTCACTAGTGTAAAATAAAGTAACAAACTAATATATTTCCAGTATATACGACTCATTCAATGGGATTGTCTACCCCGCGGGCCTCGGCAGTAACTCTTCGTGTCTGCGAGAGTATGTTTCTGCGAGAGGTGACTTGCAGTACACGTTGCCACTGAAAGGATGCAATACTATGTCTAATGATAATGTAAGTATCTTTAAAACTATATTAGCATTTTCTTTTCGTCTTAAATTGAAACCGCGGCGTTAAGTACCGCCAGTCGACGGTAATGTTTGGAAAATTGGTCGGAAAGGGAAGTGAGTGTCTTAACAACAAATCCCTCTGCCTTTCTACATTCGGGATACAGCATGAAGCTATTTTTATTCTCCATTATAATATGAAATGGTATGAAAGAGTAGTAGTAGTTCTAGTGTTGTTACTCTCCTTTCTCTAGTTTCCGCCCGAATTCAAGACAATGCCTCTTGCATGTTGAATTGCGGAACTTAACGGAATGTTTTGTCATCCAGAGCGAAGAAATGAAAATAATTTAATTCTTTCGATTTGGAATAGAACCCACAACCGTCACGTTTTCTATCAAATGTTGCAATAGACATATGAGTGACAATTTAAGCACGAAGTTTATTATTGTATGCACTCAAAGAAAATGTTTATTTATACAAAAGATGATTTAATGGCTGTCCATAACATAAGTTCTTCTTCAAGCTTCATTTCTAAGAGTATTGTCTGCAACACTGTAATTTCTTAGTGCCTTAGTCCTTAAACTCGTATTTTATTTCCTATTCAAGTTAAATATAAAACGTGTACCTCTTACCTAGAAATAATATGTAAGAGGCCAGTCTGACAGGTTGTGGGTACGATTCATTTCTTCGTATTGTTGTCGAGGCAAAACGGTGCGTTTAGTTCCGCCGGTCAACATGCCTCCAGAATTCTTAATGGGAACGAAGTGTCTTAACACTGTGTTCCCAGATTTCCTCTCTTTACCCTGCTATGTGCAGGACAATGAACAGCGTAAAGCTAAAAAAAAAAACAAATAAAAAATATTTGAAAAAACAAAAACTCCGATTGCATAATACTGAAAAGAAAATAAACAACTAACCTTAATTTTAAAAGTTGTTATAAAATATTCAAATTCAAGAATTCAATATTTAGTATATACTTAGCATTATAAGAATTCCTTAGAATATCCATTGTTAGTATATTTATGTGCTTCGAGCCTCGTGTAAAGTGGCAACGCGTACAGAAATACAAATATCCTGTTTAAATATTAATATTTAAATATATTAAAAGGGTTATTTAAATATTAAAAACAAATTTCTTATAAAGTATATTATAATATAATGCTAGTTAACGTTCACGCATCTCTGGTGTTTTGTTAGGAAGGTAAAGAGAGTTCAATATTTCGTTATTCCTTTTCTAATTTCATAGAGTTCCGTATATTAAAATCCTACTCTTATTGGATTACTTTGTTACCTGTATGTTTATCCGTCAGTTAAGATAATTTATCTCAAGAACTGAACGTAATACAAACTAATATAACAATCTCAGCTTTACAGTTTCTTGAAGCAAAGAAAAAAGAACTACTAAATTTATGCCTCAATTTCCGTATTTTCTATGAAATTTAAAATTTATAGGATTTTAAGCCTATTTGAACCTTTGACCTCAGTTATATTGTTTTCTACGCTATGACACTTCAATATCTCATGTAATATCAAATGTTTGTTCCAATACTTTCACAAGAACGCAATTCAATTAGCAGTTCTTTCTCAAACATCACTTGTGATTGTTAAACAAAGTCGTAAACGAAATGTGGGATCTTTTAACCGATTACAAATACAATGGGCGAGTTACTTAAAGTATTATTTTTTCGATATTTTTTTCTTCGGATCTTGGGTTATTACTGTTTATATATCTCAAAAAAGTTTTTGAATCTTACTAAGAATCATTGCGAAAGGAACTTAAAATACCAGATTAATAAAAATATACAAAATAACATACACTTAGATCGATAGAATCCAACGTATAGGTACGTACCCACATGTCAAATACATAACTCGTTTATTTTAAATTGGTAAAAACGATATCACTATGATACGGCGGGCATTAATAGATTTTTCTACAACAATTTATAATATCGATACTTAAAACCACTTACTGTACGTCCCACCTTATCCATTACGTAAGTAAGGAAGCGCGTGATAGGAATGGATGGTTAGACAGCGAGTAGGAAGCTCGTGTCACGCGGCGGGTTATTGTACTGTATACGTTGGGGGTTATTACTTCTATATAGTTGTTTCGAGTTTGGACGTTTGCATATTAAGAGGACGCAGGCTCTAATCATTTGTTCCCCAAGAGACGTTTCAAATTTCATCTTTCCTTTTCCTTTCCTTTCTTATAAGTGTGGTCAATTTAAAAAAAAACAATGCGTGACGCAGTGGTACAACCGTGGAAATGTAAACGCGACGGGTTGTAGGTTCGGCCACTCAAGGATTATTTAATGTCTTCAATCTCCGCTCTGGTAACGATTTTCGCCACTTTACACGCAATGCTTCCAGAATTCTGTGGAAAATGGGGAACGGCGGTGTTCTAATTGGAACGGAGTGTCTTAACAATAGGTTCCCAAGTCCCCTCTGCCTACCCTGCTATGTGCGGGATACCGCGTGAAGCTAAATAAAATGCGTATTAAGCAGCGTTATTTACCAGGCACCGTATAGCAACTATATTTAAAATATAACTTAATATAAGTAATGACAATGCTGCCTGCTGGTGTGATGATGTCATGTTCGTGACCCTCGTGAGGAGGTCTTCACGAGTAAACAACTTGTTAGAGCCTTAGTCATTCTTATATAATTGTTTAATTTATTTCCTCCTTTTCTCTGTCTATTTATATGCAGGGAATGGGTTAAAAAAAGTAATCGACCAAACAAACTCTTTAGTTTTGTAATATTAAGTGTAATCTACTTTTTACGTGGCGTAGAGGCACAAAGTATGACTTTAAACTGATTGCTTGTGGGTTCGATCCCCACTTGAGGGAATGAAATATTTATTTTAAGTTTAAATCTCCATTTCTCTGTTTCGATGTCGTGGCAAAAGGCAGCGTTGAGTTCCGCCTCTCAACACGCAATGCCTCCAGAATTCGGCGAAAAGTGGTGTTTACTCACTGACAGTGACAGTGTCTTAACACTAGATTCCGTTTGCCTGCCCTGTGTACAGGACAGCGTGAAGCTGTGAAGTAGATCTATTTTTTATTTAACAACATTTTATCTTAGTTTATATTTTATTATGTGGGAATAATTCCAAAAATTATCTATAAATATGAGGGAAATCAAACAGTTTTTTTCAAATCTTCCCCATTCATTGACATATGTTAACAAGCAAACAGTTTTTATGGGGACAGATAAGATATTTATTGTTTATATTCTGTCATTTTATTTGCATAGGACTGTGGTTCCTTAAAATATTTGTATAAACATTGTTGTTTTAACAATGTGTAGAAAAGCTTAGTAAATAAAATCGTGTTAATATTTAAGTAGTATTTTTATTACACTTTGTTAGGCTATTATTTATGAATAATATTTTTGCAATGTTTTATTCCAAACCAAATTTTAAGATATGGAAATCCATATCTGAAAATTGAGTGAACCGATTTTAGTGGAAATTGGGACTGTTCCCTAAGTTACAATATATTTCATTTAAATCGAAGGAATTGATCCACTCCTTCGATCTGAATTATAGTTTTAGAAGCCTACATAAATCATCATACATCTCATCCCTAGCAAATTCTGTTATGAGCCTAATATAATATGTAGCTTCTAATTAAATATATGGAGTTATGGAGTGATACAAAATGCTTATTGGTCTTACTTATTATGTCGAGTGGCGGAACTCAACGCCGCGTTTTTCTTTGCCAGGGAGGAAAAATAGTAATAATACGTTTAAACTGATAACCACGATTAAAATTAGGCACTGTAAGAAACACTTATCTAAAACATATTTAAATTTTTATCACTTTTACTCAAATTCTTCTTTCACTAAGAATTTATTGCACATTATAAGTGAATACCTTAAATAGGCAAAGCACGATTGCACAGTGGACAATCCATTTAAGTTAGCCATCTTGTATTGACCATATATGATGCGGTTTTTCTATATACCTTATAAATACAGTATGTGGATTAAAAAAACGTGAGATGAATATATTTTAAGAAAGAGCAATTATTTATTTTTAAACTGTGTATTGTTTTTTTATTTATTTAGTTTTAGGCTTGGCTGAGAATTTAATGGTACAATTATTTTTATCCTACTGGCACGCCAACGCTACGAGTTCAATTTCCATTTCTCTGCTAACAAGACAAAGCACCGAGTTTCGTTTCGCCACTCAACAAGCTGTCTCGAAAATTGAACGGAATATGGGGATCAGAGTCTTAAGCTTAACACTAGGTTCCCATAAAGCGTAAAGTTAAAAACACGTTTATATGCAAAAAAATAAAAAAAAATGTACCAATTTCATTGTCTTTTGGTCAGTAGGTATTCTTCAATATGACTCCAATGCGGAAAACCAGTACATTTTACATGTATTTATATATAAATATATAGTAAATACAGGTATTTACATGTACATGTTAATGTCTTAACCATGTAAAAAGCTTATCTCGCCCCATTGTTGTGCCCATCTGTAATTACCAAGTTAACCTACGAGCTACGTATAATATAACCTCACTTTGATGGTTATCTTCAATTTATTGTTGATTTTGAAAGGATTTTTTTTGTTTTAGATGTTTTTATATGAATTGTAGAGGTATTCTTTATATTTTTAGTATTCTATAGAATAAATCTCGCATATACTTATGTAGGTACTAGGAAGGTACAGGAATCGTACTTTTGAGATACTATGTTCCCCACGCACTTCCCTATTTTCAAGACATTGCGAGTCGAGCGGTGGAAGTCAACATAAAATTTTGTATTGAGCGAAGATATAAGAATATTTAATTGCACCGACTGAGAATAGAACCCACAACCGTAGCTCGAGAAAATGAAATATTTAATATTTTTCTCTGTGGTGTCGCGGCTAAGCGCAGCGTTAAGTTCCGCAACTCAACACGGAATGCCTGCTGAATTCAACGGAAATTGGGTAGCGGAGTGTCTTAACACTACCCTGATTCATGCCGGATACAGCATAAAGCTAAAAAAGAGATAAAGTAAAAATCCATTAAAGTTTACTCTCCACACTGTATAAAGAAAACCAGTTAGTATAAAATGCGGTATTTAAATAAAACTAAAACGTAAGGCGTGAGGCGTGAGGCGAGTCCACGTTAATATTCATAAGAGACCGCCGCCCACGAGCGAAGGCCAGGAAAAGGTCGCTTGATGCTGTAAGCCTACCAAAAGTCTGTATATGGAGAATGTTTAAAAGATTTTTGTGAAATGTGAGCTTTTTTACGAGTTTTGAATGTAAAAAAGTTGAAATTTTAATAAAGATTTTTTTTTCGCATAGCAGAGTAGGCAGAGGAAAATAGTGAAACACTCTGTTCCCTGCTTTCTACCGAACTCTACAAGGCGCTCTACGCTTTGCCGACCAGAGGAAAAAAAATAATTTAATATAATCAAACCCATAACCATCGCGTTAACAGTCAGATGTAGCTCCACTGCGCCACGACAGACTCAGAGTGATATATATTGTATTTTTTCTCCCTTGCCTCTCTCTCTCTCTCTGCATTGTGCTTACTCGCGGTACTCCTGCATTACCAAGTTACGTGACGCATACAAGGGCGGTTATTATTCTTAGAATATAGTTTTGAGCTCTCTGTAGACAGACTGCTCTGTTTAATTATGGAGCCATATACATACATGGAGCCATATACATACATGTTAGATAGTGTACTGGTCAGAATTATTCAGTATTATTCTATCTTAAATATTTTTATTCTGTGGTCAACTCATTGCGTGGTCAAATGGAAGTAACTAAAAGTTGTATATGAAATATGATACATTTCTAGTGCGGGAGGTGTCTCTGACCGCAGGCACAGTGGATTACATCGAAACTATTAACGTCATATAATATGGCCTATAGTTTTCCTCGATAATTAACTATTCAACACAAAGAGTATTTTACAATATGTACCAATAGACTCTATAACTGACATTAATTCATCCAATTATTATTTCTTTTATATATTTTTATATATATAGATTTTATATTTCTAAAAATGTTGTTGGAATTTTTAAATAAAAATATTTAAATTAATTTGAAATGTAAAAATGTTAATACCGCTATGTTGCATATTTTTGTCAAATCCTGTTATATTTGTCATTTTGGCGCTAGAAATTGGAAGTAAATTCAAGGTTTTTGCACTCTATCAATTATGAATTTTTAAGCTCATTTCTAAATCACCTACAAGCGTAGAATACAACATTACAAACATAAGATAACTCCCTACAGTCGGATACTCCGTTATTAAGTTGCTGCCTGCATTAGAAATAGGTATTGCGTGTAGAAGAATAGAACTCACTCACATAGCACTATGTCTTTTCCAAACCAAGAAAATGAATATAATTCTTTCCCTCTATTGGGGTCGAACCCACAACCCCCGTGATTATATTACGCCACATATTCTAAGCCTAAAGAACTAGGCTTTTAAAAAAAACGCCGATACAAAAGGTGACGTCACATCCGATGTTCATCAGAAGGAAACGGATACTTGCGTATTGAATAATAAATAAAAAGCACGATGAAATTATTATCTGTTAACTACTAAGAATAAGAATTCTTCATTGTTCATATTTGTTAATGAAATTAAAAAATTAAATATTTATATTGTAATTTAAAGAGTAACTTTTTGATTCGAACTTGGGCGATTTTTTTATTAGGTATATTATTTTACGCAATAAGCCTATAAAAATGTTAGATAATGCTTAAGAATTACAAAATAATTAACATAGTCTTTATACTTAAGTTCTTTAACATTTTTTTTATTGCACTTACAGATCGGAGTCCATTTCCGTCTCACTTTTTTAATGTGTAGGGTGCTTTCTAAGCGTACATCCGGTCGCCTGTACAGATGTTTTGGACAGGTGTTTCATTTGAACGACTTTATAGATATTAGTAACATTTTTTGTTTTAATTTAAAAGTAGGTCTGTTGATTGTCCGTGGATTGTAATAGTTTCGTAGTAACCTAGTTTATACCCTGGATAATAATATGTTTCTTTTTTGCCTTTACGCGGTATTCTGTATATAGCTGGGTAAGTAGAGAGTACATTCCATTCCTCAAGCACGACCCAATTTAGGAGACATTACGTAAGGAGTGACAGATTTCAATGTTGCGCTTCGTGTAGTTACCATAGTGAGGAAACGAAAATAAATAATTTCTCAAAGCAAGAAATTGAATCCAAAACCATTACGTTTACATTCAAACACTATGTTGCTAAAAACCAAAATAGAGCGAAAAATAGAAAACGGAGTATCTTTACACTATTTTCCCTATTTTCATTCTCATTACAATCACCATTTTCTTCACAGGACGACGGTACAGTAGAATACTACAACAATATAATAGTCCAGCCTCACCTCCGCCTGGTGACGGGTCAGGGGCGAGGGTACCACGTGCGCTGCAGGTACCGGCGGCGCGACCTCACGCTGTACCACCTGCACCGACCTCATGCTGATAGGCTGACTTCGAATGGGAATTATGATAGGTAATTTTTTAATGCTATTATAGATACATATGTAGATATTATTAGTTGGCTAAGTGATTGAGGTGATCGAGGCGCAGCAGCACAGCATGTGACTGTAATTCCGGAGGTTGGGGGTTAGATTCCCACTCAGGGAAATTAATTGTTCACGTTTCCTCGCTCTGGTGACAAGACAATGTGTGTCGTTGAGTTCTGTCAACACGCAATGTCTCGAAAATTGAAAACGAAGTGTTTTAATATTATGTAAGTAAAAATTAAGTTAATCATAATCTCGCTATAACTGGATGTTTTCAGCGACGAATTCGACGAGGAGTCAGGACTGTTGCCATCCGTCACCATGAAGATTTATAAGGGGGATCCAGAAGATAAAGAGGTAATGGGGATAAAACCCTTACTTTATTATGATATTAACTTTTAAATAATTAAAAGTTTTATGTACATATTTTAAATGGGGGAAGAAACTCTGATCGCGATTAAAAGAGGTAACATCGCAATTAAATGAATAAATTAATATATAATATATAAATTAATAATTTTCTCGATAAATACTAAAAACCAACTACTTCTCAAACACAAAGAATTGTCCAAATCCAAACAATAGTTCATAAGATTACCACGTTCCACCAATCTCTAAACTTTATACGTCTAATATTAATTAATGTTAATATACATTTATTAACATCACAAAGTTCACTTCAAAGTAATTCGTCAGAATTGTGGAAAACATAAGTGGTTATAATTAATTGTATTATTTAAAATTTTCTTAGAAGACACCCATGTTAATTCAGTTCTTAAATAATTAGAGTCAGTTAACAACGATAATGGTTCTTGACAGGTAAGAATTTGTATAAGTATGTTAATTAGTCTGACCTTCAAAGCAGTACAGCGGCACAGCGTCTAACAGTAAACGCGACGAGTGTGGGTTCGATTCCCACGAGGTATGAATTTCCTCGCAGGCAAAGCATGGCGTTGAGTTTCGCCATTCAACACGCAATACTAGAAGAATTCGGCGGAACGTGAGAACGGAGTATCTTTACACTAGGTTTCCAGGTTCCCTCTGGCCCCCTGCTGTATGCGGGATACAGCGTTAAGCTAAAAAATAAAAAAGTTAATATATGAAAGTATCACCTTCTCATTCCAGGTGGCATCAAACGTGCGTATCGGCGACAACCTCACCCTCGTCGTGTCTCTAGAGAAGCAGAGGCAGTTCGGTCTATTAGTCTCTGAATGTTCGGTCAGAGATGGCCTGGGCTGGGCTGAACAGAGCCTGATTGCTGATGATGGGTAGGTTTTTGTGTAATGGGATTTTTTTTCTAATATTTTGTTTTTTTGCAGTCTTAAACCTGATTTGACTAGTGTGGTCACTGTACGTTTCTAAGTATATTATTATGAAGAACAATGCTATGCAATATAAAAATGCGAAAGTTTAAATAAAATAAAATATTATTAAAAAAAAACACGTTTATTCTTAACATTTAAAATATGTTATTCCACACTTACTTATTCTAAAAAGCACCGTCTGGTTTTAAACTTAGAGAGAAATTATTTTTTTTTGAAAAATTATAAATATATTTGAATGAGAGATGAGGTTTAAAATCTCTCAAAACCATCCAAGTAACACAATTTATAAATTTAATAATAATCTTTTCTTGTTATCCACAGTTGCCCCCTCGACGGTGAAATTATGGGGCTGTTCCAATACTCGAAAGACAAGCAAGAAGCCCAAGTGTCGTTCCCGGCACACAAGTTTCCCTACACTGCCAGTGTTTACTACACATGTGAAATTAAACTCTGTGATTTAAATCATCCTACGGATTGCGTAAGTGCTTCTAAATATTAGGTTTCTGAGGTAGTAGATTCGATTTGTTTTAGCTTTCCGCTATACCCCGCACGTGGCAGAGAGAATTTAAAAACCCTCGTTAAGACACTCTGTTCCCATTAAAACACTTCCACCCACCCACCACACCATTTTGGAGGGATAACTCAACAACACGCTTTGAATTTGCCTCGTGACCAGAGCCAGGATATAACAATATTAAATATTTCATTTCCTCGAGTGAGAGTCGAACCCACAGCCTTCGCATCGCGTTTATTGGTATAAGCGAATGCAACGACGACGATGTAATTTTTTTTTCTATTCTCACATCTAGGAGCCATGTTCCCACAAGAAGAACCGTGTGCGTCGTCAATCGGACGAGGGCTCCCCGGCCACTGTGGAGGTGTTCTCCGGACTCTACGTCAATGAAGCGGACTCGCCGGAGAACGACGAAGTCACTAGCGTTAAGGTTTGTATTTTTTAAATATAATATTGAAAATATTATCTTGTGTAATGTGTATTTAAAGCGCACATACGTAATGTTAAAAAAGAGCCCTCACAATCGGTTTACTCAGTCAAAAGTTCTGAGGTTCTAACAAATATGAACAAAATACAGTCGAATTGTCCCGTATCCTTCTTTTACAGTAGTCGGTTAATAAATAATTTTTGTTACAGAATGAAGACGAAATCTGCATTTCTAACAGAAACTTCGCCATAGGTGTTTGTGTCGCAGGTGTCATATTAATGATTTGCGTGATCGCTGCCATTGCCTTCATCTTAGCGAGAAGACGGAACCCTAAAACGTATTCACGAACCGGTAGCTCCCTCTACAGTGGCCCCTATACTGACACTCGATACTCACATACAAGTTAACTGCCAATACTAGGAGCATTTACCCGACGTGTGAAAGAGACACACGATATTTAGTACGAGATAGACAAGGACAGAAGATAGGGTATAACAAACTATTAGGTCGTGTGAGATTACAACGAATAATTATTATTATAATGGGAAATAAAATTTTCTTGGTTGTTTCGAATGTATATAGTGTCTTGAGTGTTTTGAGTGAAAGTATTACTTTTTTTTAATTCTTCTAACATATGTATGTATTTAAAAGTACTTATTTTAGTTTTTATTTAATAGAATGTTGTGTTCAGAGATCGCAACGGTTCAGTCATGTTTAGGTTTTTACCAATAATTTAATTATTAGTCCATCTTTTTAAATATAATAATTTGTGATAATTCGTGCATTATATATCCGTCCTGATATATTTTTATTTTAGTTTTTAAAAAAGGTTGCCTTACATTACGTAATATTTAATAGTGAGAATAGCCGACGCTGTTCACTTTTTGATGTGATTTTGATTTAGTTATATTCTTAATACTGACTCGTATAGACTAAAAAGTATAATAATTTTCTTAAATATTTCGGAAAAGAACATTTTACTAACAATTTGGATTTAAATGTCCATATATTTTATGGGGACATATTTAAAGATCTTTTTTTAAATTGTCGTCATATTAAATCATACATAGGCCTGACTTGAGTTATGTCATATTTCACTTAAGAAAATATCTATTTTTTCCTAAAGATTTCGAAAAAATTATATCTTTTAGACTTAAATAGGTGAAAGAAGAGATCAGAGTGATCTATCTCAAATTCGCCCATATTTGGAATTATTCGAGTCTATACAAGTCATTTTGGTGGTGGTAACTATATCTATATATGGTTAGAGGTCCCTCTTATATTTCACAGATTATATAGAGCCACGTTCATTAATATCTGTCAAACAATATTGACATTTTACATTACCTTATAATAAAAAAATAATAAATTGATATTGACAGATAAAAACGGAAGGAATTCTTATTTTAAAATCTTTTAATATTTTTCAAAATATTAAAATATAATCTGTGATTATAAACAGTTCATTAATATATAATTTTTATTTGTTTAATATTCATCACGTGGATGCCATATTTAATTATTTTTAGTAGCCAGTAAATCCGATATAGGTGCTAATATAAAGTAAATAATTAAGCCTTTTTAAACGCTTTCGCTTCCTATATACTTAATGATAACATATAACAACGAAATTTGATATGAGTTTGATAACTCCATTGATTTAGTCGACTATTTAGTTTATTTAGTCTCAATGGGGGTCTGGAACCATATCGAATACGTTATTTTATAAGATTTATGTTAAATGTGTACGAATTTTTAACAAATATACTGATTTTAAAATATTTTAGGTTGTTTTTTTTTCTATAACTGGTAGCTAGCGTGGCGCAGGGGCACAAACATGTGACTGTAAACGCGACGGTAATGGGTTCGATTTCTACTCGAGGAAATGAAAGGTTTTATATTTTCATTTCTGCGCTGTAGTGTCGAGGCAACGCGCGGGGTTGAGGTCCGCCACTCAACATGCTATGCCTCCATAATTCAACCGAAAGGGGGGAACGGAATGTCTTAAACTTTTAATACTAGACTCCCTCTGTATACCATCCTACATACGGCGTGATGCTGTACCATACAATCCTCTTAATAAAACTACAAAATAACGACAGGTAAACTTGTTTTAATATAAAGACATAAATTGATCGAACTATTATAATAAGTAGATTTTACAGTGAAACATAATTCATTTTAACTATTAAGCGTGATTTAAAGACAGCATTTCTTAACAAATTTATAATAAATTTAAATTATTTAAAAAAATGTATACATTTTTTTCAAATTACTTTAAATTTCTTTACATTATATTTTAAAAATAAAAAAAACCTTACAAGATGTCTTAATTTCATAAATTTAAGTACAAATTTTTATTTTCTTATTGCAACATGAAATATACATACATTTTTAAAAACCACCTACAAACCAATTTCCAAAATATAGAAAAAAAGTCTTAATCCATAATAAAAGTAAATAATTACACTTATTTATAGAAATATATCACTTACAAAAAAACAATTATAAGGCATTTTTCTTAACTAATCTCAGTCTTAGGCTACAGACACAGCTATGTGTAAATAAGATACATTTTTATAAGATATATTAGGAAGGCCTCCCTCTTCTCCACATTCCGTTTGAAGTGACGAAATTTAACGCCGTCTTGTCTTAACTAGATTAAATATATATAATATATTTTTAGCTCACGCTATATCTTGTATGTAGCAGGTTCCCTAAACTAGTGTCAAAATATTTGATTTCTTGTTTTTCACACAAAATTGGGAAATGTTGTGTGATGGAACATAATCATGCTCTTGAGTGGGAATCAAACCTAAAACCGTCGCATTTACAATCAGACGCTAGTTACTTGGGAAATGGGAAAACAGAGTGAAGCTGTCACAAAAAAATTGGAAACATCTTCATTTTCTTCAGCTAAATGCTGTATGCCGCATATATCGGGAAAAGCGGTAAGTTAATTTATTTAACACTAAGACATTTCGTTCCTTACTTTTCATCCATCTTTCGAGACATTGAGTGTTGAGTGATTGAACTCACCGCCGCGCTTCATCTTGTTACTAAGCGCGAGGAACTGAAAACAACTAATTTCTCGAGTTAGAATCGAACCCGCAACCGTCGCCCTTACAGTCAGACGCTGTGCCACGACACAAACACTTTCAATACGGCAAGGAGTCGTCCATATGTACGGTCATGAGGGAGTCTTCCGGGTGTATTTCCAGCAAGGCTTGCGTGCCGTCGTTGAATGGAAATGATACGCTGCCGTCGACTACTAGACCTGTAATTAGAAACAAATGAGTTTATTTGTTATGTTGATTATTTCTGTTTTTTTTTTTAGAAAAATAAAATAAGGAATAGGAGGACATGCCATGAATGAAATGTGTTGAAACACATAAATCATCCAGAGTTCGATGGTAAATGGGGAATGGAGTGTCTTAGTGTTAAATCTCTCCGTTCTCTAAATTCCAATTTCGTCTGTCAATCCTTCTTCGTGTAGGATATAGCGTGCAGCTATAAAATGATAAAAAGGTATACATGCTGTACGGGGCAGCAGTGGGTGTGTGCGTACGTACCCGCGTCGGTGCAGTGCGAGCGAACGCGCACGGCGGCGGCACGGTCGCGAACGCGCAGTCCGCGCGGTGCCGGCCACTCCTCGAACGTTATGTACTCACGCACCGAGTACGCCAGCGAGCGGCTGTCTGCACACACACACAGATTATATTAAGACCATCTAAACTTAAACATAATATTTCACTACAATCAAAAATTTCAGACGCTCATTTATCTCTTTTTATCTTATTATTATTTCTATTATTAACTCACCAGGTGGAAACATAAGTTTTTGATTATATCTTTCGGTGACCTCTCGAGCTTTCTCCAAAGTAGTGTCCATATTGACATCAAATTCTTCACCTAGTATCTTCATCAGCTCTAGCACTGAATGAGTCCTTAGACAGTTTATACTGAAATAAGAAATAGTTTACTTTTTTACTAAAATACAAAGACTTCGAAAAGTATAATTATAAAGTAAAGTTGTCTAAAAAAATCTGACTTATTAAAAAAAAGCTTAAAGCTTATGTCTCGCAATATATCGTATATACAATAAAAAAGAGGGAGCGAGACAAACGTACAATTAATATAAACGTACAAGAGTGAAAGGGACAGCAATACCTATAATGCCAAGAAGTACTGCCGGTGCCAGTAGTGACACATAAACCTGAGCTCTTCGTGTGCGTCCATTTTCCATTGTCTATTTGTAAACGGAGAAGAGAAACTCGAGATGTGACACTTTCTCCAATAAACACCTGGAAGAAACATAAAATAATAATAATTTTAAAAAATAATAATTTTAGGTTTGGCATATGAGGAATGAGTGTATAATGCCTTTTTGCGGAACGAACTCGTTTTAAGTAAATTTACACTTCCACAAAGAAACAGTTTTGCATTTTGTAACTATCTCGCCCCATTCCTTAGAACAAAGAGAGTTAATTTCAACTTTTTCTACTCGCTTGGTCCTTTCTGCCCGAATATTAATAGGCAGAAAAATAAGTATGCAGTCTACTAGCCCTAACGTAGTCCTTAATGGACCCGCTCCGTTTACTGCGGACATCGGTTTAAAAGTGTAAGAAGAAGGGAAAAAAATCTATATATTTTATTGTATTATTACATACCAATGTTAACAATTATAACATTTGATATTATTTTATTTTAAAACAAAAAACATTTACCAAGCTATCGAAATTGTAATTTGTAGACATGAAGAAAAAATATGAAAAAATATATACCTCATTTAACGCCAAAAATGGTAAAACTTTTGTTGCCAATGTGGAATTTGGGTCATCTGTAGATAAATT
>JAEBDU010012753.1:0-17891 GCA_016802625.1 Heliconius numata
TAGTTTCTATGGATTTATTTGAATTTAAATATACGCCTGCACATTGCTAAGGATTAAATTTAAGGAAAGATTCTAAGGATTTAAAGAGAAAGAAGCAGAGAAAGAAATTTCTCTGCTATAATTTCAAGCAATCAGTAACAAATAATATATAATGCTTTATAATAATGTGAAACAGAAACGCTGCAGGCTAGTGTCGTGATGCGACTACAACCTAGGGCCAAGTCGTGGCTGGTCGGGAATCAATCTAGCCCAGATGCCGTCCACCCGATACGGGAACTAAATACACCTTATGCTGAGATAAGATATACAAATGGTTGATTAGTTCTAACCAATGGTTAGGATTAATTAATTGTGTAAGCGACTTATGGGGTTGTGGGTTCGATCCCCATTCGAGTAAATAAAATATTTCCTTAAATTTATGAATCATTTCCATTTCTTCGCTCCAATGTCCCTACATTGCCTCTACAAAACGCGGTATTGAGATCCGCCAAACAACACGCAATGTCTTTGAATGAAGAATTTGGCGGAAAGTGGGGAATGGAGTGTCTTAACATTAATTTCCCTCTGTCTACTCTGCTGCGTAGGGGGTACAGTGTTAAGCTGATTTGATTAATTTTGCATATCGAGGTAAGTACAAAACGCAATTAAAATGATGAACCAGAAAGAATAAACGCAGAATAAAAATCTAACCTCATTAATTTAAAATTATATATTAAATATTTTATGAGCATTTATACAACTACTTATATTAATTATAATTTACCATTTTACCACTTATTTTGAAATATAAAAAAGAGTTATACAACAGGAATAACCAAGCCAAGTTTTATTCGTAATTGGGTCAGTGGAGCTGGAAAGCTTGATCTTGCTGCAATATAAACTCTTTGTTCACGTATAAGGTAAATTAAAAGAAATTCTTGACACAATTTATACATTGCTTACACGTTATGCTTGTTAGACTGTGCAATTAAAAAAATGCCAGTTAAAAATTGTATTTACTTAGGATGAACTGAAATTGATAATTCATAATCAGTTTATTCATCTTTATTACTTGAGAACTTGGTGCTGAGACACTCTGGTAACCACTTTTCTCATTTACAAGATGAAACCAACTAAAATATTTTAAATATGATCATTCCCCCAAATGAGGATAAACCCACTACCATCACGAATCCAGTCACAACCCCACAGCACCACGATAACAAGTATTATAATGTAAGCTAAATGTGAAAACAATGCTTCTCTTCGGTTTCAGTTTTATTATTACAACCTGATACGCTCCCAACGGTATTCAGCAACTCAATTTACATCCAATGCATGCTAAAGCGAGCACTATCGGGAATAGTCTTTAGAAATACATTTTTTCGTACCAATTTATGTGTCTCATAACTCACGATATATTTGCCTAGCTTGGAAGTATGCAATTACACTTGAGTACATAAATACTGAATGTATGAACTAGTTCAGTTTTAAATTACTTCAAGAGCTTTGAACTTTATTTACATGCATGATGCAATGCAGGAGGAAAATTACTTAGTTTAGAATTACTAACTGATTCTGTTAACCCTTTATAAAACAGGATTTTAGGAAATAAACATATTCAATTTTAAAAAAATTATGGAAGACAGACTAGGAGTCCAAAAAACATACAGTCTAGACTAATCTACTAATTCTCTGCTCCAAACTGTATCATTACATGTATCGTTTGTATATGTTAAAATATGTAAAAATTATAAAAAGAATATGTATTCATGTAATTTTTATTAATATTTATGTTTTAATTATATCATAATTTATAATTACATAATGGATGCATGCCTAATGCAGTAGCATGTACCTACTAAGGCTGTACAAATACAACATTATTACAGTTTGACCTTTATATAGTCACAATTAAGGCTTTGTTTTGTTTGCGTCACATTGTATAATACGATGCAAAAGTAGCACGTGCGACATTACACAAGTCGACCATCGCGATTGGAATCACCACCTGGTCGAGGAAACTTGTAATTTTCGCTCCGAGGCATACCTTTTGTTTGAAAATCGAGCAAAAGTTCATATCTTTTAATATCTTCCTAAAGATGGAGAACGGAGTGTCTTAACACTAGGTTCCCTACCCTGCCATATGCGGGATACAGCGTGAAGCTAATTCACCTAATGATATTTTCCTCTGAATATTCATGTTATTGACATGATGTGTTTGGTTTTACATATCTATGGTTTTTATTTACGCTCGTCGTATTTTCGATCCTTTTGTGTTTAATTGAAAAGGTTGACCTGGAGTCCGTAATTGGAAATTATAAACAGCTTTGTGAAAATTTATACATCTAAAAAGTTTAATATTTTTCATGGTATTTACTTTTTAATTATTAAGTACCTTCTACATTTAATAGATTAAGCAGTAATAAGATAGTGATGGATAGAGTTTCTTCTTGTTTTTAAGATAAATAATTTGGTAATAACAAAACGATTTTTCTGTTAAATGAATTTTGAACTCATGAGTTATATGATATTATACTGACATAACACTGACATTATAACGTTTACGGCGTTGAGTTCTGCCACTCAACACGCAATGCCTCCAGAAATCGGCAGAAAGTGGGGAATGGAGTGTCTTAACACTGAGTTCCCTCTGCCTACCCTGCCGTGTGCGGGATACATCATGAAGTTAAAAAAATTATAACGTTTAATACGAGTATATCAATTATGTAACGAATGTTACCTACATATATTATGTGTAGGAGGTAACATATCAAAATAAATTATATTTTGGTGAATGTAGCACAACGATACCAACATGTTACTGACCCACATAGTAAGATGACTTTATAGTAGACACTAGCACTGTCTCCCACAGTCTAAACTAAAGGGCACTTTATAGTTGCCAAGATTTGTATCGTCCGAATGCTTATTGTATTATACTGTAGTACTTGTCCATATATACATGTACTCGTATGTGGACAAATATGTTATAATATCTATTTACTTATTTCTTATACACCTATCGCTTATTTGATGCAAAAATATGAGTGACGAATGAAGTGATATTTGTTAGTTTCTCTTAACAAATTCAATAAAATGAAAAAATTCACGGGGTTGCGACATTAATATATTTTTAATATTAAACCTAAACCTAATTCTTAGACCATATAAAAATACAAAAAAAAACATTGAACAATATACTCTATAAGCACTTTATAATTATAGAAGCAACGTCGAAACAATTTCGTTTCGCAAATGAAATTTTAGATAAGTACCTTTAAATAAATTTGACCAGACTTTTGTTCAGACATTGCTTAAGACATAAACGAGGCAGCATGCAGGTTTTATATAACGCTGTTACAAGTGTCTATAAACTTATGTTGCATAATGCAACAGAGATCAATCGATTAAGACATTTCTTGATCTTGCCGATATGAATGTTGTGTATGAATGATTTATGATTTCAACACGCGCTTTCGCAAGCTTTTCTTATTGTACCTCTCATGTGAGAAAATGAAATATGGAATTTATATATTTTTTATAGATAGATATATCGTTATCAAAACATATTGTCTTTCCGTTCTTCTTGTCTAAATAGAACTGTATAAATAAGAGTAAAAAATACTATTCTATCATTTTCGTGAAAATAGTAGAATATTGTATATGATACCCCTTTTCAAGTTGCATCTAAAGTTATTTGTTGTCTTTTTAAAACTTGTGTATCTTTGTTTTGTAATTTCATCTAGCATTACTTTCCTTCACACGACAACTACTCGGATATCAAGCATGAATACTTAAAACCTCTAGCACTCGCCTGATATAGAAAGCTAACACTTTTGAAAACATCCAACTTTAACAACAAAATGACAAAAATATTTTAGATTTCCTCAGAGATATTATACGTTATCATGTTAAAATGCGTAGCATGATCTTTTTTATCTTGATAGTGTATCCCATATATAGTAGCAAGGTAGGCAGAGGGAACCTAATATGAACACAGTCCGTTCCTCCGTCCCTGCTTTTGCTTTGGTACTTGGTGGTAGCGAAGAAATGGAAATATTAATAAATATTCATTCATTCCCCCAAATGGAAATCGAACCCACAACCGTCTCGTTACAGTCGCACGTTTGTCCCCTTGCACCATAACGGTCATTAACGTTGCATTGCATTGCGATTGAAAAGATATTAAAATATTTATATATGTTACAAAATACGTATGGTCTATTATTCTATTACAATAATAGATTCTAAGCAGTACTTATTGGCTTGGTGCCTCAATGTTATACAACCAATACTAATACCGATAAATCGTTTCTCTTGGCTTCAAATAATCCATTTAAAGCCGAACCTTCAATTTCAAATTAGCTTCTGGCCTCAAGTTGCACCACCCTAAAATATTGATTGAATTCACTAATAGAGTTATCGTCCTGGACCAGAGCTAACTCAGTTTTGTCCCAGTTAAACTTTAAATCCTTAATTACTCAGTTAAATATTAATCAAATATTTAAATGAGATTGCGATAACTAACGAAACTTGTACGCAGGCTCCAATTTACCTTCGCATCTGCATATTTCATACAAATACTTGATTTATAAATGTTAAACGATGACCTATTATTAACATAAATTTAATGTAGCATGGAATCATGGTAGTAAATTATTTTCGTCAAACTCGCACTGTTGACTGTTTGAGTTAAACAAATATATGTAGATTTGTACATAATATAAGAAAAGATTATAATTTTTGTTTTTCTTTTTCAGGTAAATTGAATTTTTGAATATGTTTCCAGTATGTTTGTAAGTTTATAGCTCTTGTATAGGTAGGTATTGTAAGTTGCCTATAATTTACTTTTTGCTTATATTATTACTTTTCCTAATTCTAAGTATTATAATCATTAGTAGCTCCTTGAACTAGTGAACTAATATATTCTATTGAAAATATTGAACATCTATAATTTTATTAATATTATTAAAAATTAAAAAAAATAAATCTACTTCACGCTGTATCCCGCACACAGCAGAGTAGGCAGAGGGAACCTAGTGTTAAGATTCTAGGTTCCCCACTTTCTGGCGAATTCTGGAGGCATTGCGTGTTGAGTGGCAGAACTCAACGCCGCTCTTTGCCTCGACACGAGAGCGAACAAATGGACATATAAACATAAATAAATATTTCACTTCCTGAGTGGGGATCGAACCCACAACCGTCGCGTTACAGTCACACCCTTGTGTGTTGCCATTATAGAAAAGAAAATTATATTTTATATAATAATTATATATTGTATTATTATCCTCAACAGAAGCAGGTTTGCAAGTCATTCATGACTGCTGTTGTAAACACATCAGATTTAAAATGTTAATCTCATATAACATACCTACTACTCTGTAATTAAATAAATTACCTTGTCCTCCAAACAAGTAATATCATTCAACAATTAATATTTTTCCAAATCAAAAAACATTATTAAAAGGCTATTAAATTAAATCTTTTCATTAATAATGACCTCACAAAATAACAGTTGTAGATAGTTTATACTATATATCTAACTTATCGAGTTTCTTAGAGTCCGTGATCGGAATGGAATATTTCTTTGGCAACTTCGGGCTGCCCTCACGAGACCTATTTATCAAAAGATAACTAACTGTGTTTCTTCTATAAGGATTAAATCAGAATTCTGAAGGTACTTGTATATGTAACAATACTGGTATATATATGTACTTTAGTATATGATGAAATAAAAAAATAATAAAAAACAATTATTTTAAGAATTATTTTCATCTGACGGTTTAATATAAAATTCGAGTGTCGCAATTTTAACTTTCTTGAAACTGTTACCCCTGAATCTCTATAAGATCTTGGGCTTACGAGCCAAAGTATTATATTCATTAAATATATATTTTAGAGATGTTCGGAAAAACAGTTACAGGCAGTTCAGTAAAATAAAAATAATATTTTTTTTGTAAATAAAATTTCTCAAAGTAGTTATGTAATATACAAAGAATTTAAAAATAAATCATAATCTTATAAATTAGCAAAGATGTCTCTATCAATAAATAATCGAGTATTTTTTATCGATATGTATCAAGTACATTTATCGAGTTGTAATCAGTTGTTTACAGCGCCAATTGCTATACGAGTACGATATAGTAATTAGAGTAGGTACAAGTACAAATTTCTCATTTCCTATCAATTCGTACTTGGCCTTAATTGTTTTTCGTCGCGAACTTTATATTTTTTTAAATTAATTATCAGTTCAACTTTAATTATTCAGCATTGACTTCTTTTTTATATAAATATTACTTACAAATGTATTGATTAAGGAGCATTTACAAGGTTCATTGGACTATTTATTAGGTGTAATGCCTGCGTTATTTCAATAGCGGATAACATTTTTAACATTAAAATGTTGCGAAATTTGAATTGTTAATTATATTTAAGTGTTTATCCAAAAAAGAACACAATAAATATACAATTAAAATGGCAAAAGAAACAAAGACTGGTCTGTATAAGAAATAAATAAGAAAAAAAGACAGACATGACCTTCAATATAGACACCTGCAAATGACCGCCCGACTACTCCATATAAAGCAATGTTGTATAATAATAATCTTTCGGAAATATATGAGGTGATAAACAATTGATTTATGAAAACATTTATCGTATAATCGTATCTATTGTATTGTGATTACTGACGCCCACGTGGAATGATAATGATACCAGTCTGACTGAACATGATGGTTCAGAGTTTGAAATTTATTGGTGAATTTTTTTTTTTAATATATGGAGCTTCACGTTGTATCCTGCATAAAACTGGATATGGAGAGGGAATATTTATATAGAAAACAATTAGAAACAATTAAAAAAGTCTGAAAATAAACAATGTCCATATGCCATCAATACATTAATTAAAATTATAATATTCAAAATCCTATAATATGTAATTTTAATCGAAGTTATAATTTTTAATTGTATAGTTTCTACTATATAATAATAATTTAAACAAGGACAATTTGTACATTTGAACGAGAATCTATTTGTGATAACAATACCAAAGCAGAAAAATCAAAATTAAGATTAACAAATCTCGAAATAAAAATAAATTAAAATAATGTTTTTATCCTAAAAAAGTATGTATTAAAAACTTAAAGAAATAAGACAAAAAACGTTAACCAAAAACTAAGAAACAAGTTTATGTTTCCATACAACGCAACGTACGAAAGGTAGAAGCAAATGAAAATTTAGATGACTGCTAACATAATTTTGCACCTGTACTAATGGAACACAGGGGAGTGAAAACTTGGTCGTTCTTTATTTTCAGTACGTGAGGTTCGCTGTTTGAAATGGATAGTGTAAACTATCCTAGATACTAGAGCGGCGTTACAGTGTAGAGCTCCAAATTATATTCAATTTCATGTTTCACTTATTGAATATTTATATTTGGAATAAAACTATAGCCTTTTAGAATAACCTTTTAAATTTTCAACTATGTTATACTAGATATATATTTAAAAAGACATTGCTATATGAATAACTAGCGCCCCGCACGCGGCTTCGCCTGCGTGAACTACGTTATTAGTAATTTCTGTCTCTATGAGTACCTACGTCCTATAAGTGACGTCCATGCAAAATTTGAGACTCCTAGCATTTGTAGTAACGAAGTTTCATACAAACTTTCGACCCCAAAAACAACCCCTTAGAAGTCGAATATTGCAAATTCCCGTCTTAGCGAGCACCTACGTCCTATAAATAACTCGTATGCAAAATTTCAGATTCCTAGCACATGTAGTTTTTGAGATTTCGTGATGAGTGAGTGACCTTTCGATTTTATATATATAGATTCATGCGTTAAATAAAACCATAACTTAAAATTCCATAATTCATTATAAAATGAAATTACAAAATAAAATATTACTACTAGTGTATGTAAAAAGGATAAATATATAACGATTATATACCATTTATTGTCATTGGTCCATTATCAACTAGTTCCGGAGATACAGCTTAAGTCGAACAAACTGAGTGTTGAATATTGGCGTCTATTAAATTGATAGCCGGTAAGTAAGCCGACCTTTTCTAGCTTTCAACGGTACAATAAATATGCGGATTTAGGTCTTGTTTGATTTAAAAATATAAATTATCCTATTAAATATAAATGAATATGTAAAAATCTTACTTCTAACAACAGTCCATCTGTTTGTTCCGCATTTTCACCCGATTTGTGTGCGCTTCACTCATTTGTTGAAATCTAACTTTAACTTCTTAATAAATTCTTTGGTTTTCGCCGATTAGTCAATGCAGATATAACCATAAAACAACGTATAGTGTTTGAAACACATTAAAAATCTGTAATTTCATTAAATATTATAGCTATTATAATAAAATATACAATTACATTTAAGTAAACTTTCTACGAGTACCTTCCTAATATCGAAATCATCTAATATTAATATTTCGAAGGCAAACTTCAAAAGGAAGGTGAAAGTGGTCGGGTACGATGATACAACTAGCGTAATAGGTCATTGAATTATGCTAGACCTAGCGAGCTAGATTCCTGTGAAGTACGCCTCGATCCAGTTATCTATAATTACCTTATTAACTTTATGTGAGCCTTAAATATAGGTTTATATACGAGTATATTGGTAAATTATATACATATAGACTTTATAGAAGCATAAAATAATGTTAGCGCTAAATATGAGTTTACAGGAGATGAGTGAGATGCATTTATCCAACAGAAATTGAGTTTAGTATGAGAAAAAAAAAGCATCTCGAGCATTCGGTGGAAAGAAAGGAACGGAAGGCCATTACAACACTTCCGTTCCTATTAGGTTACTGAATATTTTAACACTAGTTTCCCAGGTTCCCTCGGGACACCCTGCTACATGAGAGATACAGCTTAAAGCTATGAAAAATATTAAGGTCTTCGTGATGAAGTGGATAGTATTTGCCTCTAAATATGATAGACGTCATGAATTCTATCTTCAGTCGACGGCATGAATTTATTTTCATTTCTGCGTTTTGGTGCGGCGCTAATTTCCAGCACTCCGGAGGTAAGTTGAGAATAGAGTGTTTTAGCACTATATTTTATCTGCCTACTCTGTTATATAACAGATAAAGTGTGAAAATATATAAAACATAACATGTACCTACTTACGTTCATAATAAATTGTTTTGTACTTAGCAATGTTATTAATTCCGCTACGATTAAGTTTTTTATTATAACCTTGTAAACTTATCATAAAGACGCTTCGTCTTAACTTTACATCAATCATGATGATGAGGATTTTATTTAAAATTACGTTTTTAAATGTATTTGTAATTGTAAAAACGTATTTCCTGAATACAGAATTTTTATATTTACAAAAAAAAACAAAGGAGTTATTTTCTGATTTTGAAATAAAAATTATGTTTCAAATACGCTTTTTTAAATAAATGGCGTTTATAAAAAAACATTATTTTTATAGTTTACAAATGCAAATGATACATTAACATACACCATTGTTGTTAAGAGAAAGGGAATGAAAGCAGGGTACCAGTTAACAATTTATCTGTTAGGGAAACCATAAATTGGCAATATTTATTATATTTATAATATACATAAGAATTGGTTGAGACCGTCGTCGTGGACTCACTCCCTTCTCGGTTAATGCTATTTACACTTCCCCGTTCAGGGAAGTAAAACAACTCGCAGCGTTGAATTCCGCCGCCCAACATAATGTCGGAGTGTCGCGATGCTAGTTTCAGGTTGCTTATGTTCACTGATATAGTATGAAGTTGAAGTATGAAGTTAAAAAAAAGAGTAAGAACAAGTAAATAGGAATGTTTAAAATAATGTTAATAAAATTTACGTAAAAAATGCATAATAACGCTTTTCTTGTAAGAGTTACATTTACAAAAAACTAAATTTATTATTACTTATAAATATAAATTTTATATACCTATAATTTATATGTTTGTGCTACAATAACTTGAACGATCATTGTAAAGTATTAAAAATAGTTAGTTAGTTAGTTAGTTTATTATAAATAGTTTATTATATTTTGTAGTGTTTGTAGTTGTACAGTTAACATTAGTACATTTTACCTGGTGTGTATTCAACTCCATATTTCAAACTTTGCCTTAATTTTAAATAGCAAGTATAGCTAATTTTGTGATAACTAAAATTAGAATAAATTGTCCATACAATAAATAAAACCAGCTTAAAACACCTGGGGTAACGGCGTTCGAATAACGAATATTTGTAAATCAATATTACGACAGTTCCGTTCACACGGTGTAAACCTGTAAATCAGGCATGCAAAATACATTTTGTAATAATGCGACCAGATCGACATTTAAAATAAAACAATACAAATCAAAATCCAGTTTTAATCTTTAAGCTTGCGAAATATCTGTTGCAATAAATATCTGTTATTGCCTTTGATTGTCTCTAGTGGAACAAACGCGGCGTTAAGTTCCATAACTCAATAAGTCAATACACAGCGTCTTAAAAACCTTTAAATAACATTTTAAATGAGGAGTTATTTTCCATTAAAGCTTAGGTCATTAACTTGTCCATTACCCTAGTAAGCACTACTTGCTGTTATAAGCATTTCTTTATAATTTAAAAAAACCTTGGTAACCTATGGCTATGACTATGAGTAAAGGCAATATTAGGGTCACATGAACTACCTATCTAGGCTATAGTACTTATTTTAATGACATGTAGACATATAATTTCCCATGGCTCACTTTAATATCTGCACAAACATTCTCATAATGTGGATCAAATTAGCTTATTGGATAAGAAATTATTTATTTTATATGTTAACACTTTTAATAAGGATTGAGATCTAAAATTAAAGTTCAAGGGCGTTGAGTTCCGCCACTCAGCACAAAATGCAGCAAGAAATCAGCGGAAAACGGGGTGGAGTGTTTTAATGGAGCATGGAGTATCTAAACAGGTTCCCAGGTTACTTGTAACTGCCTTGTTGCAGGATACAGCGTGAAGCTAAAAAAAATAATGAATATATTTCACATAAAAACAACAAGTTAATAATTGCTAATACTCTACTCAATTTATGTAACTTTTGCTGTATTTTAATAATAGTAAACTATAGACCACTTCGGTACTACGTCTCACTTGAAAGTAGCTATGTCCGTGATTCGATCAAAATGACACGCTGCAATTATCGAGTCGACACGTCGAGATCGGTCAGTAGGGTAATAAACGCTTATTGACCGACTGAGCATACGAGAAGTTGTGTAAACTAGGTTTTATTCATTGCAATCGATAGACGAAATTACATAAATATCTTTATACGTTACATACTTCGTAAGGAATTTGAATGAGAATTAGTTACTCGTATATGGTAGGTATTAACATTCATAACTTAACTATCTTCATTTATAAGAGATATTATTTTTTATCTTTCTCAAGACAGGAGTGTGATGACCAGTTCAAGCCAAGAACTAAAAAGTGACGTAGTATTCGTTTTGTAATATTCTAAGAACTATTTTAAACCAATCAACATTCTTAACAATTTCTTATCTTATTTTTTTCACCACCTTCACGCTGTAACTTACACATGGGGAACCTGGGAACCTAGCCTTAGGATTTTACCATTAAGATACTTCCGTTCCCCAGTTTCCGGCGGATTCTGAAGGCGTTGCGTGTTGAGTGGCGAAACTTAACGTCTTGCCTCATTACTAGAGCGAAGAAATGAAAATATTAAATAGGTATTTCATTTTGGGAACCGAACCTGTTCCGTATCGAATTGCACGCTTGTGTTCCAACGCCAGAACTGACCTCTTATATCTATTTTTTTTCTTTAACATATTGTAACACAATAGCTAAAACAAATAGTACGCGACACAAACGTAAATCATACATTATTTGTCACGTGCAATATAACAGGCAGCATTCAGTGGGATGGGAGAGCGGGGGATAAACTCATCAGGACATCCTTCCGTGGGGTGACGGTGCCCCACGCTTCGACTCTCATGTCCACGCTCCTATTTAACTAGCTTCACTAAAGGTTACGATTATTTGTTCTTTTTGAACTTCTCATATTAATTCATTAGATGTGTTTGTTATTTATTGAGGATTTGGACTTGGTTTTATATAATTTTGGCATATAAAGAGTAAAATGTTATATGTACTACTTCAGTGTTACATGATTTGAATAACTAAGCTGAGAACGGAGTGTATCGACACTAACTTCTGTGTATCTTACTATGTGAAAGGCCTCTATTTATATATAAATAATTTTTAAACATTTTACTAAAATATATTCTTTGGATATAGAGAAAATATGAAAAGAAATAAAAATAAATATATTTTCCTACTCTATAATAATTTCAAGACTCTTAAATTTAATAAAAAACTGCACAAACTCTGTACTTTTATAATAAAAAATACTTTTTAGGTAAATGGGTCAGGTGTGGTAGAAGTAGAGAAGAGGAGGGGGGAGTATAAGCGTCGCTTTAATATTTCATTTTTGAATACAATGTGTGCTCGCCTTAGGTGCTTCCTAATTGAAAATGTTTTGTTAGTTCGACTATTCGTGCGACATAGTTCTGTGGGGATAAATTCTAACCACACAAACATGCTTATAATGCAATAAATTTAACTATTTTAACAATGTATACATTTAAAATCTATTTTAACGAAAGTTTAAATTTTGAATTTTGAATTCACGCATTTAAGAATGGAAAATATGTCGAAAACCATAAAAACATTGTAGATTTGAACCCGCTCCTCTTGGAAATAATTCGCGTTCTTCAGCCAATTAAGCAATTCTTTCTTATGAGTCGAAATTCTTATACTTGTAACATTTTATTTTTGTTGTTAGTATCTCCATAGGGATTACCAATTTTTACAAATTTCCGCCACATCCAACGATATATCTAAGAGTGAACATAATTAGAAATAACATACGAGTATACGTTTCTAAGCAAGGATTTCCTTAACCATATATCCATTTAGATAGAATAGAACATATGAATTCAAAGAAAACCAATTACTTTTGATTTACAACTAGTATAAGGCACTGCCGAATAAAGAGCTCGTACCGTTCTTATTTTAACGAGCCACTAAATACATAAATCTATATGCTGACAGTGCCATTACTGGCGACTCCTAGGCACCGGCACCGGCACCGTACCGGTTGTTAAAACTGATGACTAAAGTATAGAAACAGCATTTCGCGACAGCTGTTTGGCCAAAGTTACTTATTAAGTACTAATACGATTTGGTTGTCATGTGAACTGCATTCTAGCTAACCGGATTCGACAGTGGGCGAGCTACCTACGAAACCTAGTCTTTGCTAATGTCTGAAAGAGACGTTTACAATAAATTGTAAGTGTTATAAGTAAATTTAGTTTATAGGAAAAATACTTGTACTGAATACACCATTCATTTTATAAAAAATATTCTTATATTATAAATACCTTCTATATACCTGAAATACCTGAAATGAATAATAATTCCATTATTATTTATTTAATTAATATTAATGGGGGGAGGGGAACTAGGTGGGTCGTACCTACCCCAGAATAATCTGGTGCCTATCCCAGAAGAAACAATATTTACACGAACATATTTCAAAGTTCAAAGCTAAAGTTTAGGCCCCCTCCAGAAACTATCTCGAGATACGCTAATGAATATAACCCATTACCGATTAATCTCATTAAAAAATTAATTGTTATTCAAAGATCATAAAATTCTAGGCACTTGAATTAATTAAACAAGTATTATTAAAACATGAAAAGTCAGCCGTGAAACAAAAGAGCGAGCGGTAGAAGACATTTATAAAAAAAAATCATAATAATTAATTTATTCAGTAAATATCCTTAGTCTACTAAAAATGCTAGCTAGCATCGTTTGGAACTCGACCAAAATGACCGTATTTTATACAACTCCGTAGTAATTCTGGCAAAGAACTGTATACTCGTACAAGAAATGTTCCAATTTCTTTATATGGGAAAAGTATTTGGGAGGTGGCTTATTACTTTTTAACCGACTTCTGTAAGAAAAGGAGGTTATCAATTCGACTGTATTTTTTTTTTATTTTTTTTTTTTATGTTTGTTACCTCATAACTTTTGACTGAGTGAACCGATTTTGAAAATTTTTTTTTTATTTGAAAGGTGAAGCTTCCCGAATGGTCCCATTTTTTTTTGGTCCATGTCTGACAATGGTATCTATGAGAAAATCACATATGTATGTGCGCGACAAATAGCCGAATAACTCAATGTCAAAGTAAAACAAACAGGCTTAGTAATTAGATATTGTAGTAAAGGTGTTGTAGCATTAGCTTGACACCGACTTCAAAATTATAAAATCTTTATATAATTATTTTTCACTTTTTAGTTCGTTGTTAGAAGTCGGTTTTTGTTTTTGTTAAAAATTAATTTATGAAAACAATAACAGTGGGTGCAGATCGCGCTACAGATATTGTATTTCTTTGTGATCTTATCAGTTATCGTTAGTGGATACTAAAAATAGTAGGTACCTATATGATTTCTTTTTATTTCATAGTCATATGGGAACGTACTCTCTTAGCTCTTTTTGTCTTTTTGGGCTTAGTGTTTTAATACTGATCTTAGTTTTATGAGAGTGCTGGAAAATCTACCAGGTTCGATACGAAATCAGTTCGTTCGAAATCAGTTTATCTTGTGCAGTTTCTGCAGGCAGAGGGAATTTAGTGTTTT
This sequence comes from Heliconius numata, assembly GCA_016802625.1. Taxonomy (NCBI): domain Eukaryota; kingdom Metazoa; phylum Arthropoda; class Insecta; order Lepidoptera; family Nymphalidae; genus Heliconius; species Heliconius numata. The sequence continues at coordinate 14,672 of JAEBDU010012753.1, forward strand.
TTTTTATTTATTTTTTTATTTATTTATTTTTTACAATATTAATATTTAAAAAATCTCTTGCCAAACTCGTGAGCAAACTCGTTAAGACACTCTGTTCCCCATTTTCGTGTCGAGTGGCGAAATTCAACGCCCTTTGCCTCGATACCAACTGAAAAAATTAAAATATAAATTTAAATCTATATTTCATTTCTTCGAGTGGGGATAGAACCCACAACCAGTCGATTTTACAGTCACTTTGTGCTCCTACGTCACGACTGGCTTGTATCAACAATGCTTATAAGTATCAATTCTATAACAAAGTTCATTCCAGCTCCTTCATTCTTTTAGTACATTTAATGGACAGTAGTAAAAATTTTGTGCAGTTAATGAAAGCTAATGGAATAATTGGTGGTGTCCGTGCACTGCCGCTCGCTGTAACGACATAAATGAGAAACTGCTTTGGTTAAAACAATCCATATTGACCGCTGAAGAAGTTTTTTTATATATGAGATGTCTGGTTATAAGAATAAGAGACGTTTAACATCTCCTACATTGAAGGGTTTCTGGTAGATATATCTATTAGAGATAAGTTATCCATTGTACACATTTTTTCTGTTGTCATAAGTTTTCTGTACTTTCTTTCTTGTGTGATACATAAATAAATGAAAAAAAAATAAGAATATAAAGAAATTTTGTCATATATTTTTGTATATTATACACATATACTTAACGTAAAGGAACACTTAAATATAATAGAATTATGTATAAAATTTTTAATATTTCATGCCTAACAACCAACATGTCTTTCTGATCTTTGTTCTACTTTAGTTATTTTTAAAACTTCAATTATTGTTAACCAATGACGTTGTGTACATCTGCAGCTCGTTCCTCGTTGTAGTTCCTACAAATCACACTAATGGTAGGACACATCACGACCGCCTGGAGTTAGCTGTTAGTGCTAACAATTCCAAATACCTCGAATTAGCTTTTTCAGCAATTGTTTTTTAAACAAAACTATACAGTCAATAAAACGCTCTAAAATAAAAGTTTTATACTTTTACATAAAGAAGAACTGTCCTTTCTCCGCTTTTATGTTTCGTTGTTTGTTTTTGTTATATATTTTCTATACTTTATGACACTAGATGACATAATTTAAATAATATACTACTTACATACAATATTTTTTATATTAAACATTTTTTTTACATTATCAATTCTGATAGCTTCACGCTGTCCCGTATATGGCAGAGTAGGCAAAGACAACCTGGGGATCTAGTGATACACTTCCGTTTTACATTTTCTGCCGAATTTAATTACCTATACATATTTTGTAGTTTAATTTTTAGAATTTTTTATCAATTTATATTTTTATAGCAAAAATACTGTTCCATTTTTTACATTGCATGGGTCCACTGACAGAAGTGTTTATTTTTCTAGGATTGTCCTATGAGAATTTTTGTAAGAATTTTATTCACACGCTCTTTTAGATAAAATATAATCTATAGTGTTCTTTTACAATAAAAACAAGTTACTGATATACCTACATGTATAGAGCTGCATATTTAAAGGAGTAATCGTAGTGGATACTATATATAAGCTATTCGACCTAAGTGCAAAGCAATTTAGGCTTATAACGTTATTCAAGTAATAAATCAATTTGATCGTGACCTTCTCTTAACGTTTGAACGCGCAGATTCAAGCTATCTAATTCCGCTTTAAGGTACTCGTATCTTACATGTTGTTGGGTGAATATAAGTGAAAGTCCAATTAATTAATATATGATCACATAACTAAAGATTAGATATACGGAATTCGTATCTCATCTTGAGGTAAGGTAAGGTTCCTATTAGGAACCTTTTCTACATAGTGTCAACTTATAATTTTTAGTTTTTATGAAAATATTTTGAGATTAAGTTAACGTCTGAGAAAAATTGCGGCGGCATTATTGAGTCCCAGAACCCAATATGCAATGACTCGAATTCGGATGGAAAGTAGAGAACGGAGTGTCTCGACCCATGTTTCTCTCTTCTTGTACTGAATTGTTTTGTTCAACAGTTACGAACTTTCCGATGGAAAATCAATCCCTAAGCTATACTGTCAGATACTTCACACCTGATGACTTATGTGAGAATAACGTGAAATAACATTACTTTATTATTGAGTTATTTCTAATACTTTTGTCAACAATTGGCACTTCAATTTCCCGAAGGCTTTTGTCATCCTTCTCGAATGATGGATACCTAGACGTCAGAAAGTAATCATTGTTATAATAATATATTGTGATCGATAAAGTCCTTGGCGGGGTCTGAGTTTTTATATGAAAAAGCAGTAAATTAATGTTCATGACGATTTTCATTTTGTGTTATAAAATATTTAAAACTTTTTTTTAGAGTTACTGTAAAATTTTTTACCATAAGTTTAAATTTTCACTATTGATTGAAATGAGTAAGGTTTCTCATATTTTTGTGTAAGTACCGACCTACAGAAACAATATAAATAAATCAGAATACAAAATAAGCATTGTTCATACTAAACGAAATAAGTTATTTATATCCAATTTAAACAACTGGCAACACATTAGCAAACAAATAAAAGCAGACACAATATCATACCTCCTTATTTCCTTGTATGCAATAGTGCCTCTCTGTTATATAGAAACGTTTGTGGGGAAGAAGTCATGCTGTCAAGATCCCAGATAACTTTCTATGCGGCAAATCCGCTGGTGGCGATTTTGAGATTATGTGTGTACTGGGTACCCGTTGTACCTGCAGTATTATGCAATGCAGTACTAGGAAGCATAGTAAATATATTTGCGTTTTGATGTCTACTGAAGGTATTGTGACCATGTTATTGGGATTTATTATTTAGTATGTCTTTTTTTATGTTATCCTATATCTTATAAAACAAAGTCGCTTTTCGTGTCTGTCTGAACTTTCTAACTCTTCTTCTTCTAAACCACCCAACGGATTTTTATGCGGTTTTTACCATTAGGTCGAGTATTTCTCAGGGAAGGTTTATATATAGTTTATTATTTGTACATTCTTATGTAAATTAACATAAATACGATAAATTTGTATATAGTCCTACCCGTTGAGACACTTTCGCGCATGCGCTGCTTTAATGTTAAGTACTACATGAAAATAATGTACTGGAGTATTGTTCCTCTTAATAAGATCCACAAAAAAGTCCGCGAGAGCATATTTTTATCTTTTAAGAATAACGTGTAGTGATCATATTTCTG
>JAEBDU010012754.1:0-14784 GCA_016802625.1 Heliconius numata
GAACCTGGTGTTAAGTTAAGACATTCCACACTTTCCGCCGAATTTTTGAATTCGACTTGAGTTGCGGAACTTAATGTTATAGTCACACGCTTGTGTTTCTACATGTGTGTTTTGTTTTATAGCCTTATAAATAAATATACACCGTTTTATAATTGACCACTTTTTTATTCAATTTTACCAACTAATGTTTATCGATACACAGTGATTTCTCGCATTATCTATGCGTGCATACACTATAATTAAAGTAATGTTGTTGTTTTTGTAAGTATCGTTATGAAAAAAAAAACTTTTCGTTTTCAATGTAACAGTTAAATAAATATATTTTAATATTTGTTTTGTTTATGTTAAATATAAATATATATTTTTATTTCTTTTTAGTATATTATAATAATGACATATGGGAACTTTTATGAAACAGCTAACTCATTTTTATTAAAAATATATTATGCGTTTATATTATACAGATTAGGAAATCCGTAGCTTTTTTACTCTTGATCCTAGAATTTATATATGGTACCCTATATCTAACTAATAATTACATACGAACAGGGTGAAGTCCGTAGTTTAATAGAAAAAAGAATATTGGTTTTTCTTTCCCAGTTTCACGCTTTATCCCTTATTTAGTAAGAAAGGTAGAGGAAACCTAGTTTTAGAACAGTGTATATCACTTTCTTTTTGTTAAGTGGCGAAATTAAATGCCATAATACTTAATTGTTACTTATTATTTATAATAGTAATAATTATAGTTGTTACTTTTTATTTATAATGGTAAAAATTATAATTATTACTTTTTATTTATAATAGCGAAAACTATTTAGTGTAATACCATAATACTTAATTGTTACTTATTACTTATAATGGTAAAAATTATAATTATTACTTTTTATTTATAATAGCGAAACCTATTGAGTTTAATACCATAATACTTAATTGTTACTTATTATTTATAATAGTAATAATTATAGTTGTTACTTTTTATTTATAATAGCGAAAACTATTTAGTGTAATACCATGTTATGACATTACAGCTCCATGGTATTGAATTTACCTTTTCTATGCTAATAGCAATAATTAGAGGTCATGAAATTATTATTTTTATCTATAAACCATCCAACCGCGCCTTGTAATCTTTTATACTTTGTGGTAATAAAGAAACCTGATAAATATTAACTTAAGTGAATATCTTCTACGAGTTTTACGTAGTTACTTTGAAGTCTGTGATTACTCAGATATGGTGGTATTTACAAATGAAAAGAATACTAATTTTTCTTTTTTTAAATTTATTCAATTCTTAAAACTCTGAAATCTACACACACCCAATACATATTTTTAAGTGCAAAATATTTATTTTATCGTTTCATAATGTGAAAATGTTAACATTTATCAAACTTACTACTTATACTTAATTATTGAGAATCACACGAAAAAAGTGCTCAGAGACTGTACAAGATTTTAAGTATAGCTCGACAAAATACTTTATGAAGTATGCGAGCACTGGCACGAGTCATTCTCGTGCATGTACAGTCATGTGCATAATGTTAAGTACGCGGAGTTCGGCGTCATTTTGTGTCACATGGCGCAGTAAATGACACTTGGCGTCGTGTTCTACTGTACTTTAGCGTTGGGATTGGGCTCGCGGGGCAGCGGTGCGGTGTGAGCGGGAACGTCTCCAATTCACTAACTTTTTGTCGGACTATACGATATTAATTTTTCTTTTTGTTTTTTTTTTCTTTGCATTCTGAAAAATCTTTTTCTATGGAATTTAAGTTGATCAGCTTTACGCTGATTGTCGATTTACAATAAATGTTGACTGTATAAAACTCATTTTAACATCTATAACTTTTGAAAAATGTCAAAACCTTTACAATCAATAAATCCGGTGATTTAAAATAGCAACACCAGTATAGTGGTAACACCCCCAATAACCTGTAATAAAAGGATAAGAAGTTGAGCAAATCTTGAAGTTTTATTTCCATTTCACTTACCATTACTATTAAACTGTATTTGTTTTATAACAATAACATGTGCCAATCTTATCATATCAATATTATAAATGTAAAATAAAAATCAAAGCTTGTAAGGCTGTATGTTCTTTTCACTCTTACACAAAATCTACTGAATATGATACAAAATAATACATAGGCTATAATTAATGAAAAGATTTTGTATAATTTGGCCATAATATAATAATAAATTTATGGGAGGAAAGGGCGAAGCCGCGTTCGTGTCGCCAGTATCTAATAGATCAGGTTATTGCTAAAAATCAATACAAAATCATTCCATTTTTGAAAAAAATAAGCTATTCTTATACATGCTTTGCCATAATAGAAATAAAATATTCCGTAGACCTTGGATATAAGCGGCCTTCCCAATGAAAAAATTCCAAAAACTGTATATGAGACCTCGTTTAACAAGATATGGTTGTAGAAAGCCTCTGTTTCATCCTTTAAAGGGTCGGCTTCAGTTGTGATGTGACACATCAATTTTCCAACTAGGATGCGAGTGTTGGCTACCTATCAATTATTTTAAGTAAATGATAATTAAAAACATTCGACATAAAAAGCTCTAAAAAACAAACATCTAAAAAACACTAGGTTCCCTCTGGCTACCCTGCTGTGTGCGGGATACAGCGTGAAGATGATAAAAAAAATCGGTGTACCTAATTCTTTTAACATACCTCTCCTTCAGTACGACAACAAGGCTCAACTAATAATATCATTTTTAAAATATGATATACGAACCAAACACTTTGCAATGCCAGTAGATCTGGTTTTGAAATGACTACAAAAAAAACAAATATTATAATTTGTATAATCTATCAAATATAAGTGTAAGTGTGATGTACAATGTAAAACATCCTTATTAAGTATTTGTATTATTTGTATGTTATGTCGGCTTGCATATTAAATAAATAACCTAAATATTATACTTTCTTTCAGTTTCACCATTTTCCGCCGCACTATCGAGGCACTGCATGTTGAGTCTCGTTAACAGAGCGAGGAAATGAAAATATGAAATATTTTAATTCCCCCAAGTTTGAATCGAACCCTCAGCCATTGCATTTACATTCGCACGCTTTTGCCCCTGCATCACAATGGTCTCAATCAAGATAACATTCGCTTATTTAACTCTTCAGCAAATATAAAATGAATGTGAGTCTTTTTTAACAGCTGTAAGAAAAGTTCAAAATTAACACGACCTTACGAGTTTTACGATGTAATGGATGTGTTATTCAAATTCTAGTTGAAATCGAGAAGCAGCTAATGGTGAAAAATATAACTGTTTTTAAACTATTTTTGTTTATTGGGATAATTTGGATAGTTTACGAAAACCTAATAACACCTAATAACTTACCATTTCCACGTACATGAACCGTTTTTACCAAATTAAAAATAGTGATTATAATGTGTAAGGTCAAAATAGTGAGTTGAAGAAACATAGTTGTGCTTTCAGAATCATTAAATTCCCATAACACATCACAGACGCCGACATACGATTGGCTGATTTCTCTAACTTTGTGTGATAATTTCAATCGTTTTGCCACAATTACATCTGGAAAATAATTTAATATGTTTAATTACGTTATTTTGTAGATACAAAATATTTAAAGTAAAATTAATATGAATAATAAAAACCTGGGTATCGTTGGTCAGTCATTCCGATTAGATCTATAGCTGTATTGATCGCCTTAACAGGTATTTTTAAAGAACGTGGTTTTAAATCATTTCTAGAATTTTCTTTTTCCAAATTTGCTATGTAAATTAATTTTATAATAAAATTATACAATAATTAAATGTTCATTTAATTTCTTGTTGAAACTATAATAGCAAAATCGAAAATATGCGTATGAGACCAAGCTAATAATTATTTTAAAGGCTCTATATTACAAGTGACTGGTCAAAATGAGCAAGGAACATTCTGAATGCTATAATTGTTAAAGCTCAAGCCAAGATCAAAACGAAAATTGATAACACTCCAAATTGCTCGATAAATTATTGTATTCCGTTAATTTTATTGAATAACATACATATATACGTTATATATATCATAACAAATGGAGAGAAATCAACTAAGAAAATGGTATTGAATATACTAACAAATTACGTTACGCAGACACTCGTTTACTGCCTGAAATCCAGACTTGATGTACAATGCGATGACTACAAACTGCATCTCCATCATAATTAATATAGTTAACGATAGTGCCGTCGCATCTACTTCTAAATCTGAAACTAAATTAAAAAGAAAAGTAAAAACACATTCACTAAGTTAAAAAGATTGAAATTAGTTTTGTTTTCTTACAGCCGTAGTATCTCCAGATATCAACTGCTTTAAGTACCCATGTACCGAATAGACACAGCATGGTCAGCATAAATATTTTCCATTTCGATATATTATTATCCTCATAATCACCAAGGATATTATTTTTTATCTAAAAGTAGAAATAAATACTAAATCTCATCCAACACGCTAGCGAAGATGAAGAAAGAATGAGCGGCTAGGGAGACAAAGAAAGATGACATCGATGATACTGGAGGAAAGTTGTTTAAAAAGCATGAAAACCCAGAAGCTCATGGTCGGAGTATATGAGACGAGAGCGACATGCAGAGGCTACCCCTCTAGGAATAAAGCGTGAATCTAAAATAACGATCACACAAACGTACGGTTTTGACAGACTATACCTTTCTCACTGTTTCGACACAATACATCGATGTTTTTGTTTTTCTTGTTGCATTAATAACACCGGTGGTAATTAAGCCAAAGGACACAAAAATATCACACATTCTTAAAAGTAAACTTGTATGTTCTGTATTATTTATTTTATTTTCATCTGTAATACTGGTGCTTACATCCAAGTACGTTGCAAAAATTATGAATAAATCTATTGACAAAAAAGATTTTTTAAGTTTTAGCTACCTTTAGTTTTACCTACAATATTTTTGGATATTAATGATATAACCTAGAAAAGATGTTTTTTTTTTGTATATGAAATGTGACAGATTTTATGCAACAGGATTCCGTTTCCTAACGGAAACGGGACGGGACACACGTCCCTATTTTCGAGACATTACAAACTTTGTGTTCTTTTGGAGTCAGATTTTATACAGTCATAAAATTTCTAATCATTATTTTTAGATTGAGTCATATATGGCACAATATATCAGTAAAAACTATTAAAATATTAGTTTAGAAATGAAATTATACTGACCGAAAATGACAATAAAAACCAGTCCGTAGATGAGGAAAGTGCGTGAGATGTACACGAATGTTTTGTCACGAGATTTCGTAAATCGGACCGGGGCGAGTCCAAGCCACCGAGATATATTAATTACTAAAAGAACTGCATCATCTACGACACACCTTCTTACTTGTGATGTCATCTTTTATACAATGATAATGACTTTGTGGTTATCTTAATCTAGACTAATTGACCTTAATCTTACTAGATCTGTTAACTTAACACTGCAAAATAAAAATTTAAAATTATTTATATGAATCAGTTTTGTGTATTTCATTAAAAAACACTATATCGTCGTACCTACGAGTGGCGGACACTGAAATCATGTAGAATATAATTATGTACCTACAATTAAAGTTAATGTATGTTCATAGTGCAGAATAATGAGTATCATTATTGTTTTTAGAGTGCATACAATGTAAGTCGGGCAACTCTAATGTAGAAAATACACGTCTTATCTAAAGTAACAATAAAAACCATATTTATAGATATTGCCATTTTTTAAATAATAAAATTCTTATTTGGTTTGAAAATTTTTGAAATCGGTAAAAGAAAATCGAAACAAGCATCTAGTTAATCGTCACCAAGAGTGTATTGAGCCAACACTGCTATTATTTGACAAGTGCCTAATAATATATGTGTGTGTATGGATTCCGTTTCCGGTCGCCGAAGTGTCAACAAGTCTGTGCTGCTCGAAACCAAAAAACACTAATTAAAATATTATATAAAGTTATACTTGGGGAACTACAGTGCTAAAAACATTAATACATCAGAAGAAATAATTCTGGAATATTTTCAAGATTAACGAAGCAAACACCAAAAATCATTGAGGTAAAATTTACAACAACATTCAATTGTTCGAAATCTAACATCAGTCGGCCTCTTTGACAACTACCTTCACAAAATAAATATTTTCTACCAATCTACATTTACGTTCCGTTCCTCGCATTATTATATTAATATGGATCAACAATTTCAATTATTATTCGATAATATGAAGATAGAAATGCAGAAACAGTCAATTGAACTAAAAGAAACTCTTACGAAGAATTTAATGAACCATATAGATAAAAAATTATCTCCTATAATTGAAGAAAATGAAAAATTAAAACAATCAGTTTCTATCTTGAAGAGTGAGATTGAGTATTTAAAAAAAGAAAAGAAAAGTAATAACATGGTTATCTATGGTTTAGAGGAGAGTGAAAATTCGACAGTAAAGCTTTTGGATATAGTTAAAGATATTTTCAAAAAAGACTTAGATATATCTGTAGCAGAAAATGAAGTGAATAGACTATACCGTCTAGGAAGAAACAAAACTGAGGGCAAACACAGACCTGTATTACTTTCATTAATAAATGGGTGGAAGAAAGACCATATTATGAAGAATAAAAAAAGTTTAAAGGGAATCTATATATCAGAAGACTATTCTAAAGAAATGATGGAAAAGAGAAAGTCCTTACTACCACAACTAATAGAAGAGAAAAAAAGGGGAACATTGCTTTTTTGAAAAATGATAAGCTGATAGTCAAAGGACCTAGTACCGACAAAAGGAAAAGAGAAGTATCTACTTCACCACAATTAAGGCCGACAACTAAACCTAAAAAGCAACAGACAATAACTTCTATTAAAATTAACAGGACAAACGCCTACGATTTGATGAGAACTCGATCAAATTCCCTTACTGACATCCACCCACACAAGAACCAATAGCAATTAACAACCGGTAAACGGACTATCCAACTAAATTACGAAAACCAAACAAAAGAACTAACACAATCTTCCCCAAGCCGACTGGTCCTCGTGGGGAAAAGAGACCGCAACCCTCCAACTAATCACAAAAGAAAAAATTAAAAAATCACAAAAAACCTAAAATCTACGTTAGTTGGAGGAGGCCTTTGCTAACTGGCAAACGGACTTACAGAAAATAAAAAAGGATCAAATATACGAATAGTTTTAATAAATATTATATTGTATTAGTATTTACATGCATATGTGTAGTGAAACGACTAGTTAATTGTATATTCTGTTATATCCGAATAAAAGGCTTATTTATTTATTATTTATTAATAATAAATGTTCTTCAAATTTTCGTCATATATTAGTTTCTTTACTAAATACAATCTTGGTCATTATAAAGGAATGCTTTATTATCCATACAATTTTTACTTCAGCATTTACTAAAGGAATTGATCGTTTAACACAATTTCGTTAAATATTCTGCTTAACCGGAGACTCATAAGAATTATAATTTAATTCGTAGTATTGTCTATTAAATCACCTTCTTATAATAAACTTATGCTTCATATAAATGGTTGCCTTAATGCCTTCATACCAGGAGGATTGCATCATCATACCAGGAGGCCAATATTTGTGGAGCTTATCATCAGACAATGCCTTCAGTTGTGTTTATTCTTTACGTGATTGATGTAACTTTTATATTACAACATACTTTTTTCCATATTTTATTATAACAAAATTGTAGCGGCTGATTCTTTTTTTTTTCGAATCATTCCTGATTTAAGCAATTTAAAATATATAATTCGCTATTATGTTGGCCATAAAACCAAGATGGCCGCTAAGCCATCTTGGTTTTATTTAAAAGTATGCGTTAATCTTAATACTTATATTTATGATATGTTCTTTATGGTTCTTACGAAGCGAAGCGATCAACTGGTTCAATTTCTTGACCAAATCGTGTAGTTTTCGGCCGTGATGCATTTGAGTTTGTGTTTACGTTAGCCTATCCTTATATGGGCCGTTAATAAATGCCGGCTTCGAACAATCTATTTCTGTTTTTCGCAGTATCTTCTTGTAACATTTAGAAATAAATGTCTGATTCAGAACTTTATAAGAACCAGAATAATGTGGAGTCAGCGAATTTTTTGACTTATCTTCTCCAATAAAAACATGCGTACAATCTTCTAAATTTCATCTGGCATATGTCGGCAGATGCCGAGACGTAACGGCTAAAATCAATATTCTCTTTGCAATTCTTGTAGGGTAATTCTTTCTTCATTAGAAATATTTAACGCGGGTGGTAGAAAAGAATAGCTGGGTAATCTGATAATCCTCTTTATATACTGACTCCGCCTGTGATATATGCATTCCTGATTAACACGCTTAACCAAGCAAATTCTTCGGCTTTATAATATTAATATAGTAATATTGATAATAAAACGTGCTTCATTTATACACATCTTGTCGTAGATAATTATTAACTATTAATACATGAAAATTAATACTATAATAAATTAACTGAAAAGTACGTGCTTATTAATAATAGTGGCAAATTGGCAATTAAAATATAATTTATAGCATTATGTGAAGATTTTATATTGTAGAATTTTTAGAAAAGTATCGATTCAGATACAGATTAGGATTTTTAATTTCCGGTCCATAAGTCAACCACGTCATAATATACGTGAGCACACAGCCAAGTATCTGTAATCAATATAAGGATTTTTTTAAAATATTTTTTTAAATCACCAAGGCCGTCGTGGCGCAGCGGCACAAGCATGTGACTGTAACGTGACTGTTGTGGGTTCGATCCCCACTCGAGGAAGTGAAAGCTAAAAAAAATCAATTACTCATTTTGGGAAAGAAAATTAATAAGCACAAAATGAAAAAACGCAAAGTGAAAAAGCTTAATGCTTACAATATTAATTTTCACTGATTTCGTTGTCTTTTTTACCAAAGCGTGTTTTATAGTCTTTTAAACTTTTATTTATTTATTGTGGTTAACTTTTCCATATGGAGGTTTTAAGAAAACATGCTTCAGGTTGTAGGTCCACGGAAAGTACCTTAGAGATTCTAATTATGCGGCAGATTTTATACAAAAGCACCAAAACGATAATGCGTTGACTTAGAAGCTTAATTTGTTGTAGTGACCACAGATAGACCTGATTGTTTGATATAAGCTACAGATACCTCCACATCAATTTGTAATAAATAATTACCAGTCATATGGACAGACGGATAGACATAAAAATAAACAGACAATAAAATTATGACGATATAGGTTCCATTCTTTCCTTGGAAGGTACGGAACCCTAAAAAGAAAATTGAGCTTGGTAAATAAAAAACACTAGTGGCTTATAAACTTCTTAGTTTTTTCTTGCCTTGAAGATGAGTGGTCTATTAATCGTGAATAAGTTAAGCGGTGAAAGTTTTACTTCATTTAGTATCAGCATACGTTGAAAAGTTTCAACTTCATTTTTTGCACTTTCATCATCTATCACAGCAGCTTTGAGACTATTGACTAGTACCTTTGTTCGTTGCATCTAAAATAAATATTATTTTATAAATGTTGTTATTTTTTTACAAAACAGGACAAAATTTGAAAGGAAAAATATTTATTGTAATATATTTGTACAAAACATTATTCAAAATAATATATAATAACAACTTAACACATTTACTTACTTCATTAAAAATGCGATGGAAAGGCTCCACAAATATTATGAAATATGTTCCATGGATAAATACCCATATGAACGAGAAAGTGACTGCGGTGTTATAAAAAAGGGAAACTGTTGAGAAAAAGTAAAGATGACATAAAATAATTGAATAACTTACAACTTCTGTTTCTTTCAAAAACAAAAGAAAATATGGTTGATTGTTGGTTCAATGCTCACTCGGGGAAATGATGAAATTTACGTTATTTTAGGTTACCTAGTCTGGTACGACCAACTGCAAAGAGTTCTTCAATACACAGTGCCCTTGAAAAGGAGACAGCAATAGATTTGTGTGCGTTTCATGTGAACTAGCAAATAATTTCATTTACGTTTAGTAGACATTTTCCAAAACAGCACGATAAATAAGTTTATTTGAAAGTGCACCAAAAAATGAAGAACAAGTAAACACAACAGGATCCCATCTATCTGTACTGAGTCTCTCACTATGTCACAGATAACTGAATAATCAATGTTTAATTCTCGAAGTGATTGTAAAAAATTCTCATTTTTCTTCCCTTCCCGTTGATATAAACCTGAAACATATAAAAGTATAACGATACCTATATTATAAACCCTCATTCCTCAAATTATCCCATAAATATAGACTGATATATTAATTTCTTTAAAGATTTACACCATATTTGTAAGAAATACTAATGATCCGCTTGCGACTTCGCCTACTTAGATAAATACTCTATTACATATTATACACCAGCGGCCCGCATGCGGCTTCGCCAACTTGAACTATATGATCTTGTTTGATACTAAATGTGTGTTTATAGGATACATTGTTCATCGACGACGTCCTAGCAGTGCGCTCTTGCGAGTTGGGACAGAAAGTTGGCTGATAGGGCGCTGATAGGGCGCTGCAGATAAGCCTTCTATCGTGGATTCCCTATAGTTATCTACACACTACAATAAATAAATTGTAATTTTTATTTTGCAAAAATGAATAAAACTATTTGGTTATTTCATATCTATCTGAGCGGTAGGTACTGGCACGTGGTAAACTCGGTTGTGCCCCGTAAATCCCCATAATGCAGTGTTTTTGATTTCGTGACAAAAGCTTGTAATATGTTGCTCCCCTACTTCTTTTATCTTCTAGCTTCCGGAGATTAGACTGGAGAAACATAGAAACCTACAGACAGTTTTAGTATCATGTATTATTCTCTGAAAGAGAATATTGATATGCATCTTAAAAAACTGTTATTTTGAATCTCAGAGACACTTCAATATGATAACATAAATATTGTTTGTGAAAAGATCTGCGTATTAGTTTATTTAATACTATGTACAGAACATATTTTTAATTAAAGCTTAGTTAATTTAAAGTACCTGCACGGTGTTCTTTACAAGGGGCATTAAAATGAGGATTACGATTACTCCAAGCTAATTTTGGTTGTAGCGAATTGTAAAATTGACATTGACCTAGAAATAAAAAAAAATATAATTATAATCATAGAAGGACTTTTATGGGAAAATAATAAAAAAAAGGAATTATATATAAAATAAAATACTTCTCCGTTCCAATTTAAGTTTTTCCAGTTGGTCGTTGATTGCAACTAGAGTTGACAGGACAGTGTTTGTAAAACAAGAGATTTGAAAAATGATGATGCTCACAGTATTATAATAAAGAATCAATGGTATTCTTAAATATGTCCAGATTTGTAAATAAATATTACCTATAATTTTCAAAAATAAATATTATTGTCGAACATAAAAAATGGATACGTCGCAATAAAATGGATTCGATTCACAATGTTTAAATTTTTGCGGAAAAATTAGTTATTACGTTGTATCCCGAACTAGGATAACCTGAAATCCTAGTATTCAGACCATTTGCTCCCCATTAAGATACTTCCTTTCTTCATAAACCGCCAAATTCTAGAGTTATTGCGTATTAGCAGAACCCAAAGCGGTTTGCCTCGTTGCCAGAGCGACCGAATGGAATCTCACTAGCGGTTGATTGGACTTATTTTAGAAGCACGTTTTTATTCCTCATCCCAGAATATCCACGTCAACAATACTATTAACATGAAAACGAATGATAAAGTTGTTAATGATTTCGCTTTATATTTATTTATTTCGTTTTTACTTTTTCAGATACGGGACCCTAAAAAAACTGTTATCGTATGTTTGCTGCTAGGCTAAATTATTTAATGACTAGTGGGCCCATGCGGGGCTACGCCCGCTTGAAATAGAAATATTAATAAAGAAATTGAAAAATAAAGATTCAGTCAATTCAGTAAAACAGTTGTATAAAATAACTGTTGCGACAATTAGCAAATTTGTCGAACTAAATACTTTCAATTGACATAACTTAACCCTATAAGTTTTTGGAAGCTTGCCAGAATCCAATAGTGAAAACTGCATCTAAATCGGTTAAGCCGATTCTGAGATTAGCGATAACAAATGCACAGACAAACAGACAAAAAATTAAAAAATCATTGTTTTGGGTTCTTCTTCTCTTCCAAGTACAGACACCGACCCTCTTACGATTTTATTATAAGTACAGATATAGATATAGATTATAATTATATAAAGTAAAATAACTGTAGAGGCTGAATAAACACTTACCGAAATACATCGTATAATAATTGGTATTGATATAATAATCAGTTAGACGTGTACCAAATTGGATTAGGATACAACATACGATTGTGTATTGATATTTTCCTTTGCCATTTCCTATTTTACGATTGAGCTTTATAATAATCTGAAAAACATTTAAAAAAATACAAATAAGTTTAAATCACCCCCATATAGCAAGAGAGGACCTAGGCAGAGGGAACCTACGGTTAAGACATTTATTGTCCCAGTTTTCACATAACATCGCTAAACTTTCCGATTACGAGCCTACAGTTATGAAAGTTAGAGACTTTAATGTTTATATCTCACAAAACCGCTCATGCTCAGTGCGTTCAATTTGTTTTATATTGAAACTTATCCACTATCCAACTTATCCAATATCTTACGTATACCTGTATTGATTTAACTTTTACTAGATTTTAAATTATACAGGATGGAAGAGGCAGCGCTCCTTTTACTGAAACTGCATATAGGGTAAAATATTTCAAACCCAGAACTAAAGAAATTAATTAAGGTACCTCAACAGTTTGGACGTAGGATTTTTTTTCATTTCACAATTTTTATCCAGCCTGTATAAAACGATAATTTTATTATTTATTTTGTTTGAAAAAATAACTTTTTCATTTTTTCGGAATTATTTTTTGTCTGAATTATATTATAGAGGCTTTTATTAACTATTAACTATTAGTAAAAACTGTGGTTTCATTTAAAGTGGTGCTGACAATTCCATCCTGTATAGTAGCAAAAAATATTTTTTTTTCCTTGTTTTTATCTTAAATACACAAATAAAATATCTTATTTAAGAATATAACCAGTTACATGCACGTAACCACGAACAACAAACGGCCGTGTCTGTGACATAGCCACACTTAAGATTTTTTTGATAGCGTCTTGATAATGCCCACTCAGACCTATACCTACCTGATGAAGCTTTTTAATACTCTGTTGAATATGTATCAGGCGACGTGGAGCTTTTAGTATTATCTGCAATATTATAAGTAGGGAGAGCGTGTTTATGCCTATTCCGGCAGCTGGCCTCCCCGATGCTGGATGCGTATTAAACCAAACAACATATATATCCCTTATAATAGCTAAAACACATGGCAAATCTGCAAAAAATACGCAAAAAATATACATTATAATAAAAATAAACTATAACGTCAAAATGTAAACGTTACATCTTTTTTTTAATAATACATAGATACTAATATAAAATTTAGTGTCGAGGCTAAGGGAGGCCTTGAGTGTTGCCACTCAACATACAATGCTCCCAAAACTCGGTGGAAAGTATGGAACAGAGAGAGTGAGGAACCTTTGCCTATACTGGTGTGTGCAGAATGCAGCGTGAGGCTAATTTAATTTTAATTAATATAATTCTTTTCTAATTTTAATTAATGACGTAACACGGTATTAACAAAACCGATTTACATTTTCTTTGTTTAAGTTTTGTTGCTTTGTTCCTCTCTTACATCCTACTTTATTATTCGCCTGTCCCTTTTAACAGTGTTGGATGTATATTATAGTAGTGTTAAAAATCAGAAGCGGTTAGCGTTTTTTAAAAAAACAAGATAAAACACATACCGTCTATATGTTTCCAACGTACTCGGACAGAGGTTCCACGTAATTACAATAAGTGACATGTATCACTCAATAAGACAATTAATGTGAAACTAGGCTTCTTAAATTGTATTGAATAGTTCGCAAATTACAGTTCAGCATTATTAAATCGTGTTAATAATAATAATAACTTAAATTTATTAAATTTACTTACTATAAATAAAAGCAAGCACTATTCCATAGACCACATATCCGCGGGACACTTCTAGTGTTGACAAAGAGGAATACGGCGCTATTCCGTGCCATCGAGATACACGCAGAATCATTTCTAGGTTTCCAAGCTCCATTTTAAAAATTGATACGGCTTTTAAGTGACCTAGTTTAGTTTACTATAAAAAATATTACATTAAATAAAAAATAATAAAAACTGAAGAATTTATTTTATTTAGCAGTACAATTGAAGTTAATTTATTCTTTTCTTACAAAATTGTTAAAAAATAAATCCGCTTCACCATGTATCCTACACACAGCAGGGTGGGTAGAGGCGATCTACTGTTAAGTTTATGATAAAATGAAAGCAGTGACTAATAAAATACTTTGTAACCAAATATCTGATATTGTGACTTATAAATTATAATTGTTATAATAGCAAAGACGAATAAGTGTAATTCCATGGTCTGACATTGTAGTTCATCGTATTGAATTTAGTTTGTATAGGATAGGCTAACAGTAATTATGAAATTATTTTTTTATCTATAAATTGTCTCTAACTACGCCCTATGACCTTATTTCAGTATAAAAACATTTTAAACAAATATTTATATTATTTTTAATTATTACTCATCACTTTGTGGCGATAATAAAACCTGATAAATACTAACTTAAGTGAACATGAACGCGACTGCGGGGTGCGTGCGATGCGTTTATTCGACGCTCGATGACACT
>JAEBDU010012755.1:0-35976 GCA_016802625.1 Heliconius numata
AGTAACGAAAAATTAAAATATATCCACTAGAAATCAATACATTAGATAATCTTAGAAAACAATCACTAAACTCGATCTCAGTCACCAGTAACTGCTAGTAAAACAGAGATATTTCAAACAATAAACTAGCAAACCGTACGTTTAACAGTCACACAATGAAACTTGCCGAAGGCATGACATCGAGCAGTAAAAGTTAAGCTGAAGTTGCAAAACCTATTTAGGCGGCTGCGATTTGTTTGCGCTAAATGTCTGGAGCCGGCGTTATTTAGTTATACTGTGTAATAAGTTTTGATGTACCTTTGTCTCATTGTTTAATTTAATATTTGAGAGCTTTACGTAGGAAATCTTGTAGAAAGTGTTATAATTTTGTGGAAAATAATGATATTGCATTATAATGATTTCAATATTAATTTATCTCAATAAGTATAAAAATCGGTGGGGTTTTACAGAGGTGGTAACTGTTTAAGTGGCGGTCAACACAAGACGGTTATGCCACGAGTAATTCTTATTGCTAACTAAAAACACATCATTGTGCCCTTTTTACTCCTAAAATCTTCTTAAAATTTGTTGTGTATTTATAATTTTTCGTAAAAGCCATCTTAATAGGAGAGCGACACAGTTTACCAAGATTAAATCTCAACTCACTTTCAATTCGTCGAAATAAAAACAACAACAAGAAAATGTCAAGAACAGAATAAAAATAAGACTAAAAAAATACAAAATTCAATACAATCGGCAACACAAATCATCTACTAACAACCACATTACGTATAACGACTATATATAAAAATAAACGGTGTGACAAAATGTCATTTTGCCACCAAAACGACCATATTGGTAGCGAAGAAGAAGAAGTTTATTTATTATTGATTTATGCAACGAAAGTGTCGCGGCGAAAGGATCTCTATTGTATAACACGGCTTATTGTGCGGGGGGCGTCGGTGCAAACGTGTGTAACGAGATATAGGGCGTTTCCTTTATTTTTATAAATATATGTTATAAATATCATAATATATGGATTTGTACTTTGATTATAACGTCAAATTAAATTATTCAGGTTTTTAGTTTAATTAAATAATTCAAGATATATGTTGTTACAAATAAATAATAATTTTTAGACATGTCTTTGAACAAATTATTCTTTAAATTGGAGGATGCATTTCTTTTCTTATTCAATTCGAATCCCGGAATTCAACTAGCGTTTTATTTTGTTACCAATTCGAGGGAACAACATAGCTAAATTTATTCCCCAGGCTGAGAAGCGAACTCACAACTAAGTAAAGTAAATTATTTTAATCTTCTATTTTGATACCTACATTAATTTTATTAAACACTAAGTATCTAATAAAAATTCCGATATAAGTTTAACTAGGAAAAGCCTATTTATAGTACGATTTTTCCTTTTTTCCAAACTAAACATCCGGAAGAATTAATTAAAGCAGGCACTTAATAGATTCTCAAAGACAATACGCTCCGCCAGGATCCTTTGTCGGGTGGAGATAAAAAATACAAAGACAAGGTGAAGCCTGTCGTAAAAACTCATTAGTATAATGCTAAACGGAACGGGGAGAATCTTTTAAAGTTCTGCACGAGGTGTGCTTTTCTTAAGCCCGAGGGAACTATCCTTAAATTAGAAGTTTCTGTGATTAAACGTTTCTTCTGTTAATGCATATCTAATTATAAATCTCTTAATTATTAATCTTCATAAAATTTTAATTATATGTACGATTTATAAATAAAACTTTATCACATTATTTCTCGTAAATCGGACGTAAAACAGGGGATTCCCTCTGTCTTGCGTCCGATTTACGAATCATGTTTTGTCGAACTAGAATTAAATGTTTTTAATATTTATTCTTTTGAGCTCACTATTTTCAAATGTCATACATATTTACATAAAAAGGATCTTAATTAAATCAAAATAAAATAAAACAATTAGGTACCTACTCTAAAATTGTTCAACAGCAAATTTTGTCTTGATGAAAAACAAAGTTGTTTACACGCAAACAGAACTCTTAAGCGTGAGCAGAGCTTTTACTAAAATATATTATTTACGAGAAATATAAATAAGTAGTACGATAATAGCACGAATGAAACTCAATGAACTTTATATATTAAAAAGTAGACTTTTTTGATTTCTTTTAAAAATATTGTGCGTCCAAATCTAATGTTATAATTTGTAGCGGGGAAGACAGAAGGAACCTACGACGCCGCCTCCCACTTTTGTACCGAATTCTAAAATTATTCCGCTTTGAGTGGCGGGACTAAACACTGTGTGCATTTACTTGAACACCAGAGCGAAGGAAATAAAAATATTAAATATTTCATTTCCTCGAGTTGGAATCGATCCTCCAGTCGCCTTTACAGTCACACGCTTGTGCTGCTGCGCCATGATTGGCCTCGATTTAAATAACAATTAAATTAAATATTAAAAAAAACTATACATTTCACGTAAACTTTAATAAAATATAATATTTCCGTTCAGGGCTCATCAAAAACATTCTCCCGAGGTAGACTCTTTGACCTCAGAAGCGAAATAATCTGAAGGCCTACGCATTTTGTGGGCGGACGAAATATGTCGCTAAAGTCGAAAACAGGTACGCAACGCTAAATTATATTACATACCGTACAGCGAGGCTACACGAACCATGGATGTTTCGACATTAAAGGAAACCCAAAACTTTGAATAAGGTACAGGTGCTGTTGAATTTAAATCTATCTGTATCTTTTAACGCATAAGTTAAGCATTTCAATAATTAGATTTAATTTTACTAATATAAAATATATCTTGTTCGCCTTGTTTGTCTGTCAGTTGCTTGAAGAGCAGCTTGAGTCAATTAGGAAGCGCCATCCACTGCGCATTTTGCCTAACCAGATCGAAGAAATTATTATTTATCCTATAATAATTTCTCTAAGTGAGATTTGAAATTCGAATTCACAATAGCACTAATCATACACGTCATAGCACTAATCAGACATTTCAACTGCACAACCATAATATCAAACTATTTAGTTATCCAATTGCGCACTAATTAACTATAAATTTCATACAATCCAAACGCAACTTCTATCTAGACATCGTTGAAACTAACATCATCAATCCTAATAAACCAACATTTGGAAGGCAATCAATCAAATATTTGGCGAGGCAGGTGTATCAAATCATCAGAACAACATGGAGGTTGGGGTCATCACGCGAAATTTCAACAGATGTGAAGAAACCATACCCACATGTCCTAGTGGTGACGTGCGTACTGTGTAATATGCACATGTTTCGACATGGCGCTGATTATTGAAAACATTGACCTGTTTCAATGAATGTTTAAATTGTGGGAAACGATAATTATTATTTGATAAAAATATTTAATGGTAATATTTTTCATTTAGACATGCTATGTTATATGGTGTAAGAATTTTTTTTTAACTTTTACTAAGTGAATGTGGTGAGTTCTCCCTCGATCTGTTTTTGTTTAAATAAATTGTTTAAATAAAGTAAAATTCACTATTACTCTATATATTCATTATGTATGGTGTATTAATATGGTATAGCGTATACAAACAAGAAAAAACAATCCAATAAGAACAACAATGGAATGAGCATGTTTCCACGGAGACGTCAACATAACATGCATAAGAGATAAGATAATTAATGATAGTCAGTTGCAGTGGAAGAACTGGAATCATTTATTATAATTTCTATAGCAGTGTTATTGAATATATTTATATTATTTTCTTTTTTCATGTAATAGGGTTAAGACACTCAATTGCCATGAAGCTTCCGTTACCCACTTTCCGTCGTATTCTGGAGGAATTATGTGTTGAGTGGCAGAACACAACGCCTCGCTTTGCCCCGTTATCAAAGCCGAGAAAATTAAAATATTAAATATTTCATTTCCTCTAGTGGGAATCAAACACCTGTATTATACCATGAATCATATCAACACACTTAAAAAATATTTGGAAAAATATTAAAAATCCAAGAACCGTGAGTTACGAGTTATGTTAAATTATTCGTATATTTAGAAAATATTTTCTTTTAATTTTGGCAAAATATACGTAACAAAACAAACCAGAGACAATAATTTAAATAGATTATTATTTATATTATTTAAGATAGATTTAATACAATCTATTACATTTAGATACTTAAATAAATATTATAATTTCAACCTTTAACGACTTACACTTAGTAGGTTGAGGAATTTTTGTCTTCCTATGTAGGTGGAGCGGATTAGAGTAGGTTGTTCATAGAGTTCATAAAATTATGATTAATTTATTTTTTTATTAAAATTTCAATAAAATAATATATCTTACACTTAAACGTAAATAAACATATTATAACACGAATTTGATATATAAAGTTATTGTTAATGGAAAGTAAAAGTGAATTTTATTTTCTTATCACCGATTAACGGGCTAGGCGTAATGAAACCGAAAGTGCTGATCTTTCAAGGCCGGCTGACGTCAGGGCCACTTGGACGTTGTTTACGACGACTTGCCCCGAATTATTAATTGTATATTTTTTAACAACTTACGTTTATGATAATAAAGCAATTATATAAATTATTAAAAATGTAGCTAAAACTTAATAACGTAACAAGAGCTAAAGTCTAAATCACGTATTTAGAAATTCATTAATATTATAATCCAAACAGTCTGTAGGTACATTTAAAAAATCCAGGTAGTATTACATAAGAAATAGACCGACACTAAAGTTACGTGGTTACATTTGCATCTACAAAGATTTTTATTGAAATTTATCTTTTGAAAACATGTCGCTAGTGCAATCGAGAAATTGTAGTGCCAAATCACGTAGAACTCGTATTTCATGATTTCTTTTACATGACCCTATTTATTATTTCTCATATGGATTGCAATATTTTATATATTTTTATATATGCCAATTAAGGTATTACAAAAAGGAAAATAGAGAACTGGTCACTAATATTTCTCAGAAGAAAGCTAAACAATATATTAAATTAAAATAAATTTCTTATGAGGATTTTTTTGGCATTCGTTTCTTGAGTCACTAGAAACAACTTTTGTAACTCACACACAACATAACTTACGAGTAAATATAGAAACCTGAACAGCCGTAAATAAAATTTGTAGTATACAGTGAATGATTACCACGAAAGTAAAATTAAAAGGGACCATCTTCAGATACAAGATAAAACATCGGCACCTCGAGCAAGAGTAATCAAAACGACACTCCCGAGGGATCAGTGGAGGGCTTTCAAGGAAACATTGACCTAATTTGGGCTAAAGACGGCGTTCGGTGTTACATTTTAAGAAGCCTACTTTATAATGGTTTTGTTTTGGTCCTTACTTATCTTTGCTGGTCAGTGAGGATTATTTAAAGTGAATACCACAATTTGTATGTTTGTTCTGGTAAACAATTTTCTCAAAATCTTAAGAAAAACATTGATGTTGGAGATAGTTGGAGAAGATAGTACATTTATGCCTGAAATAAAGTGTTTTCATTCAGTTTGACTTTACTGCAAATTCATAGATCATTTTCATGTAGATTTATAGTCTGGTATCCAGATATTTATTTTATAATATCATACTATATTAGATAGTCAACCTAATACCTAAGACTTAGGTCGTCCTAATCAGAAAATTCCTAATAAGCAAGAAGGAAAAATAAAACATTTTCCGATGAAATTCACAAGTAAGTAAATTAATAAAAAATATACAAAATATAACTAAAAAATAACAAATTGTATGAAGTACTCCATCGACACGTCCAAATAACACTCATCAGACAGAAGTCATCAACAAATTAAAATTGTCCCGACACGAGCACTCGACTGAAGAGCACTCATGACGAATGTTTTGTAACAGTTGAATGTTCTCTCACGTTTAGCTGGTTAACAAATCAGTTAACCAAAGCGAACTGTGAATTGTTATAGGACTTATAGGATAAAACGAAAAAGGCAAACGCGATTTAGAAAGTAAAATACTGACCGACAACGACTCGCTGAGGACCGATAATATATTATTTATTCAATGTAGGGAGTAATGTTGCTAAATTGGCGGACGAAATTACTTATGTACTCGTATTTACAGCAACCGTCCGTGAAGTGAAAATGGGTGTTATTTGGATAAAATTATTATGGGAAGTATTAAGCAATGGGTTGGCTTATAGTTTTTCAAGTGACCTAATAATTCTTAGATTGCTTAATGGTATTACTTTGGGGAGTAGAAGGAAAAGATAATTAATTTATTTAGAAATACATATATCATCACTTTAACATTATTTTTTATTTCAAAAATGTCTGAGTAATAAATTATTGCAGATTTGACATAACAGATTTTATAATTTATATAATAGTTGATGTTATAAACGACAAATTTAAATTCCCATTGCTAGAGATCTAAAAATTATATAACAAGCCAAAACTTTAATAATATTTAAACAAGTGTCTTTTTCATTATATCAAACAAAATCTTCAATTTTGCTCTATAATTTAGCTACGATTTTAACTTGAATGTATAGACATGACTTGTTAACATTTCAACGCTTATTACTTAGTGAGTGTTCATCATCTAACCGATACTTATTACTACGCGAGTAAATAATGACGTCAATTATTACGAAGGTCAATGTTAAACGCTCTTGTGCAATGTACGAATGTTTCGTATTTATTATAAGTACTCGTAAGTACTTGGCAAATTGCTTTATGAGATAAAAATATTATTTTATTTATTTAAAAATGTTCTTTAGTAAATAAACTTTATATTATTGGCAATTAGAAGTAAAAAAATTAAATTTTTATAAAATTTCGAAAATTATTAGGACGTCGAATAAGTACGTAATAAAGTTTCCTATGTATTGAAATAATACTAGACATTAAATCTATTCTATACTTACGTATACACAAAATAATTTTAATTTACAAAACCTACATTAATTGGACAAATTTCATTGATAGGTATATATTAATGATAGAAAATAAGTTAATTAAGAATGTTAACATAAATATAGCAGTTAAATATATTATTTTGCAAGTTAAATTAATGGGTTAATATACGAGTACCAAACGGGGAAATCGTTCATACAATAAGCCTAATAACCTACCAAATTAGAATAATATCCGAGAAGCTTAAATTACAATCTCTATGAACTACATAGATACCTAGTTTAAAAAGATTAATAAACATTACCCATCAATATATCTAAATCACCGCGATCCATCTAATATATCACAACTCAGCGAAACGTCAGAACCAAGGCGACCAATTTGCATTTGCCGGCACGTTTCATATTGTAAAGTTCTATTTTTTACTCATATGTTAAGTACTTAGTATGCAAAATGTTCGTCCGTGGAGCTTGCATTTGAATAAAAGTGGAAGTGTGGGAGCGTTCATTAAGCGAACTGAATTTCCCCTCGAGACGGAAAATTTAATTTTAAGATTTACGACTAACTCAACTAAGAACTCAAGAAGTGAATTTTATCTATAAATCAACTAACGAAGATAATATTGGATCTAATAGGCGAGTGAACGTTTCTCAATTCCTACCTGAAAAAGTTTATAATTTGTTTTTTATACTTATCATAAAGTGATTTAGGATAAGCCTTTTGTTTTTATTATTATTATTGAATAACCGTAGATAGGTGTGTTGGACAGGTAGTCTATATACAAGTATCATCACCTATATATATATATTTTCTACAAATAACTAATAAGCTCGTAATACAAAATGTCTGACTACCACCTAAAAATACAAAGAAACGAAGGAATCATCATCTACTTGTTACCGCCATACACAGCAAACGCGTGACAATAAAAAAGAAAGCTTCTTTAACACATGTAGTTACATATAGAGCTTACGAGTATTACGTGCCTAAGGGCATTATCGGTGAACCATAGTAAAGCAATACGTCGCGTTGAACTATTAAATAACATCATCCCTTAGTCACCAGCTACAATACAGCTTAAGGGCAAAGGTCAAGTAAATATACATCCCTTTATGTACATAAATTAAATAAGCTTCACGCTGTATCCCGCACATAGCAGGGTAGGCAGAGGGAAACTAGTGTTAAGAACTTAAGTCTCCGTTCCCCAATTTCCGGAGATATTGCGCGTTTACTGGTGGAACTATACGACGAAATTAAAAAATAAATTCAACTAAATATTAATTTCATTTCATCGAGTGGGCATCGAACCCACAACCAGTCGCGTTGTGCGCCACGACTGGCCTCATGGCCTTTATTTACATAGTTATATAGATATTGCGTCCCATTTATTGCAACCACAGTTATGTTTGAAATCGCTAAATCGATATACGTTTCAAGTTAATTAAAGTTTATATAAGGACTAGCTTTTACGCGCGGTTTCGCTCCCTCGGTCAAATGGGAATAACTAAGAATAGTGTATATGATATACGACAAACTGTAAGTCTCTGAGATGACTAGAACGGAAAGTCCAGCGACTTACTTCGAAACGTTCAACGTTATGTAAAATAGTTTATAACTCGTCAATTCGATTATTCCATAAAAGTTTCTGAGGTTAGCTAGTTTAACCACACCACCAAAGAAACTATTGCGTTTTATAATATAAGTATAGAAGTATAGATATAGATTTGTTATCAGATGCTGAAAGATATCACTTAAAGTTATATAGGTGTGGTGTAAGCCCATTTTGACACTGTTGGCGTATATCCAACGGACATAGTGATTGAGGGCTTAAATTCGACATATAAAAATTAACTTTCTTAGAATTGTTATACCCTATTTTCTGCCAAATTATGTCATACCCAACATGACATAATTTGGCAGAAAATAAAGAACAGGATAGGCCTTCGGCAATATGTAATGCGTTTAATTTTAAGTTTAAAAAGCTCTACTTTACGGAGTCTAGTTGCCTTTACTTACTTGGCTATATGAAATATATAGCTTGAAGCAGATTTAATTAGTCACTCTGTTCTTTAAGTAAGTAAGTAGACTTACTTAAAGAATAGGGTGACTAATTAGGCTCCTCTAGCTTCCACTCAAAATGCAGAGTGAATCAATTGATTTTGAGTGGAAGCCAAAATTCCCCCAAAATGAAATATAAAAAAAATAAAAGTATACACATTTGTAAAAACTATTCTTATTTCCAAAACATTCATGTAAGAGCATTTGGTCGTAGAGTTTCCAAACTCTTATCCATACCTACATGAATTACGTAAAGTTTCAGAAATTTCATTAAAAACAATTCCGTTAAAAACGTTCAGTTTAAATTAAACTGTTCGCGCACTTCTTTTTCTGTTAGTGCAAGTTTCTAATCAAAACATTGGTTACCGTACCAGTTAAATGTTCGACTGTTACTTTTCTTTAACACGTAATGAATTTAAATGGTAAAGAATTTACCACCGAGGTAATGTTTATAAACACATGTGATATTTATAGTTTTGTTTACATATTTTTGGCACATTTTGTATACTTACTATTAAGTAGAGAGTCCTTTTTCATTAATTAAAATATAAAACATTTTATAATTCGTCGTTTTCTTTGTTTTCTATATTGTTCCTATCACAAAATTTTATTAGTAGCTTTTCCAAACATCGATTGTCTAACTAAGGTAATTAAAATTATTATCGAGAATGATTTCCGCATGTAAGAAAAGAATTGCGTGGCAATTCTAGAACATTTTCTAATACCAGATCTACTGTTCAACACGAACAAAATAACGTGACAAAATCATAAAATAGAGAAAAAACAATATATTTGGAACCAATATCAATATGTTTGCAAACTCACAAAATTTAATTACCAAAATGTTTACGCATAACAAAAACACCTAAAACAATAGAAGCACTGGCAGTTAACAACTCCGACATTTCCAATCGAATAGTAAACAAATATCAATTATTGTGTAAAAATTGAACAGTTATTTAACTTAACAATATTATTTAATTTAACAATATTTAAATATTCAAGAGTAGCTTGATTGAAAAATTAGAGCCAATTTTAAATAACCATAAAATTTCCTTTAATTGTATAAAATACCTCTTTCTTTCCTCTACTCGTATGTATATATATGTACATATATACTTTATATACACCAAAAGCATACAAAACAATAAACCACTCAAAACCTGCAGCTAACAAAGCAGAAGTAGGTACTAGGTACAACTTACTAACAATCCTCCACCACTAACGACCCCCCAAAAATACGTGAAAACGTTTCGAGGCCGTATACTGACATCATCACAGTCTCTTGGCGTGTCAGGAACCAAGATGTCTGACGATACTGACGTTGGCATCACGGGGAACAATGGGAATAGGGGTGCCGATATAATGGTACAAGATGAGAAAGGAAATTTCATTGAAATGGAAATTTATATTAATTTTCTTTTAATAGGCCATGTTGTTTTTTGTGTTCAGCGAGAGCTTCTGTTATTTATGAGTAAATTATGACACAATTATTTTGTTGATCGTCTTTTGTAGAGATCTTGTTAATAATACAAGGATCAATTTATTAAATCATTTTCAAAAAGAAAAAAAAAGTGACATGTTAAGCATTAAAAGGGAATAGATGTTAAATGTTTTCCATTCAAAAGCTTTAATTAGTTACAAATAGACTTTAGTTAAAGAAAACTAAAGAAATCTTTCTTATAACTTACACCACAAGATATCACATCATGAGAGGTACAATTGTTGAGCCTTATAAGGGACGCAAAACGGAGGCGCCCTTTTGTTTTATGTGCATTTATAGACATTTAGAACATTTACATACATTTATGTAAATATCGTTTTTCAGTATAAATTCTTTTGTTTAAATAAAATATATCACATACGTTTACGTATTGTCTTCGTTGTTTTAATTTTGTGTTAGTTGTGTATTCGTTGTTTTAAATAGTGGTTTTGTAAAGATCTCACTAGCTACAATATTCTTTTAAGTTTTTAAATAAATTGTATAAAAAATATATTAATAGTAAAAATATTATATGGAGGATATAATTTATAATCACATATATAAATAGGTATAATCAAGTTTTTAGCCACAGCGTAGGCACATATTAAAGCTAGTTGGCGACAAGTCTAGAAACTTACTAATTATGTTGGAAAGCACTATATCATCTGCCTAAGTACTGTGCTAGCTGTTATTTTCTACTTTGCGCCGTTTAAAATTGTCTATTTAGTGTTTGGCGCAGTTTTGCTCAACTGGCACGCTCGAAAGCTATAACCAGCATAGCTAGAAAATAGTAAAGTAAGGCATTGTCTTTAATAGAAACAAGTGAACATCCTTACATAATTATTATTATAGTAGCGAATAATAAAATAGAAGTAGTAATATAAAGATAAAAAGGTTCGTAAGTACAAGAAATGAGTATTCATGAAACCATGATTCCTTTGTGAGATCAAAAGTAACACGAGAAAAAAGTCGTAACATGTACAGTGGGTACGCTTCAGTGTCTACAAATCTCTTGTATAAAGGAAATACATTTATTTTAGATATTAATATTCCTATTTTATTTTGTTACTGTTTCAAGTATTACAGACAATAATATATTTCAAAACATTAGGAAAAGGCTAAAGTTTAGTATTTGTTTTTCTTCACTAACCTGTCATCTTGTAAGTGCTTTAGCTCACTCAGTTCCAATTCCCTCCTCAGATTGGAGACTTCACAGAGAAGCATGTCCCTCTCCGTCGACACCTTCTCCAACTCCGCCCGAAGTCGTACGACCTCATTGGTCAAATCCATGGTCGCCATTTTAACGGCTATCGATAACCACTATCGACACAGCACATCACTTATTTCAGAATAGACCAATGGCGTTCACGCATTTTCAATTTGGCATGAGAGTACCGCACTATTATCGACACTTCACTCAACTATGATCTGGAGGCTCGCTACATTGCAGGCATCTGAAACAATATATCATTCTTTTAGTGCTGAAAGAATTGGCATGGGAATGTTGAATATTTTGTTCATAAACTACTGTTGTATGAAGTCGCAAACTCGGCAGCTATGTTAATATAGGGGCATAAATAACTGAAATTGTTCTCTTTATTTGTTTTGTGAAAATAGAGATTTCGTCCCATTCTCATATATACAAATGTATGAAAACAGAAATTTCTCTATTGTTACATTATTAATGGTTTGTTGTGCTTGACCTAAATAATGTGAGCGCTAGTGAGGCAGACGATTGATTTACTATAGAAGCCTGTGTCTACTCCAAATGCTGCACAAGTATACTTGCCAATTGTATAACTTGATACAAAGTTGGCATACTATTTAATATGTTTTTAAATAATTACGTTCATAAAAATAAAACAATGTTAATTTTCAACAAAAGGAGAACGCGGACTTTAAATTTATAAAACAAAGAAACCATATTATCTTAAATATTAATATTAACCGGGTGATAATTAAAAAAAAATGGCCAACAATTATAAATGAAAATATCATATTTCAGTAGCGTTTCCGTATCACGCTGTTATCTTTTGAGTAATCGAGTCGTTTTAAAAACAATGACAGCGAGAACACCTGGTGTACAATTATGTAGATTACTTCGATGCGTCATGGATTTATCTGTGTAGTCTCGAGAAGTGGAAGACGAGCTAAATTGAATTTTTGATCACATAAGTATGTGTTTTATTCTTATTTGTTTTTATTTGTGGTAATTTTGATATCTTATCTTCTATCTTAAACTAGTTTAATGTTTGAGTTATGGTATATCAATTTATATATAGAATGTATAAAACAAAATAATTCAACGTTTTAATTCTAATGTTATGCTATTTTTGAGGTAATTTCCAATTTTAAATAACCTTTTAAAACAAATAATTACGATATCAACCCTTATCCGAACAAATCACTAAACAATCATCTAAACACCTAAATAGTCGTAAAAACGACACTCCCTCGATTGTATCCACTTCATATAGCACACCTTCGGAATCCAGTTAATTACATGGCCCAGAAAGAATCCCGACACGTATCGTATGTAAGGTAAATTCAATTCAGTAGCGTATATCAGCTACAAAAGGAAAGAGGGGAGCGTTTTAATTCACCTTTGTTAGTCGTGCTAAATGAAATTTTCAGTTACACGTGGTGTTTCCAATTAGCTGCTCCCGGGAGCAATGGTCGATAGGTATCTATTTTAATTTGTTGCTAATGTAAACTTTAAGTTAATTTAGATTATTTATTCGTACTAGTTGTAGATTAAAATCCCAATGGAGCTAAAATTTGAAATTTTAGCTAATCTACAATTAATTAGAAATTGAGAACCTCCTGGTATAGTGTTAAAGGAAACGGTTATTGATTATACAATAAAGATATGTGAAACGTAGCGGAGCGTGCGGAGAAACAATAAATATAATATTTAGAAAGAAGTCAGATACAATTAGATGAGAGAGGCCTCGCTGATTTTTCTTAAGAAACATAAGGGATTTGTTTTTCGGACACGAAGTCAACAATATTAGCCTTATTGGGTTAAAATAGTAATAGTCACGCAAGCGAAGCAATATAATAGCAAATGTTTTAAAAATAGTGACAAAGCTGAATCTTAAATGAATTTATATGACTTTATAATTAAGACAATTGTATACATAGCAATTATTATATGACAATAAAGAATTTTCTTGAAGTAAGCAATTATACCTATAATATGAACATGTAGATGGCGAAGATTAAACACCACTTACTTTGAGAAATAAAAATCCACGCTTCATAAAGTATTACGGCAATAAATACACTAATAAATTATTCGAAACTGACTTTAATTTTTTTATTTCTATTCGTAAATAGAATTGATTAATTCTAGTTTATTATATCTGTAAATATTTTTTTAAATATCAAATATTGGGCGTGGTTGAGTTCTGGCAAACACTGAACACGAGACATTGTCTTAGTCTTAATACTAATCACTGTAGACTCCGTTATATACAGGATCGTACCGGGAAAAATCTTATATATAATAAATACGTACTATACGTATTGTACATTCGTGTAATTAAAATCGATCGGATTTAATCCTATTAGTACAATCCTATAAAGTTTGGGTTATCATTAAATATTGAAAAGTCACCAGAAAAAATGGCAGACATATTAAAGATTTAAGATAGCAGAAATAATAATTACATATGAATATAATATTTGTGAAGTATTAAATATTAAATTCGATTAATTAATCTAGATGGCGTTACCTGTCACGCACGTTGAGTACGTATGAGACAGATTCATAAGACATTTTTCTTTTACTTACAAAATACAGCTTAAAAAAGCAAATAGCATAAAAAAGTAATATCTCATGAACAATAAACATTGTACTTAAACATTTTAATGCCTCGCTACTTTAAATAGGTCTCAGTTCCGTCGCGAAGTCTGGATTACAGTGGCGGATGTTGCATATTTCTACACAAATTTAATTCATCACAAATCAATTGCGACTCCAAATCCTGAATGGCACTCAGAGATTTCATTATTTTAATTTCTTCGCTTAATTAAAACGTTACATGACGTAAACGTCAAGCGCGGCCTTTGGTTACACCATTCAAAACACGTAATGTCTCTATATCAATAAAGAACTGAGTGTCTTGTCACTTGGTTAATTTGCCTAACTAAAGCGTTAAAATTAAATAAAGTGTGACCATAACGAAAGTATGAGTTATTTTATCTGATTTTAACCCATAGTCCCGTCGTTGTAAAGCGTGTGGAGCGCGGCGGGTATAATTCTTCCCCATTAATGTAAATAAATATATATTTAAATACATATTTAGATATATAAAAATGATAAACATAACGATTAAAGTTTACTAACTCGACTTGCTTAAACTTTTACATTTTATGTGGCTTCTACTTGGTTTCAAATAAAAAGTTTCTGGAGCAAAACTTTCCCCAAAAGTTAGTAAATGTTGATATTTTTCTCTTTAAAACAGAGAAGAAACTACATACTTAATGAGATTTTCTGAACTTTAAGAGATTTTTGTTTAAGTATGTAAAGCCTAAACAACCTCCTTAACGTTTATTGCTTTATTAAAATATTAAAACTAAATATTTTTCATCCTACATGTGGTCGTGTTTTATTCAGTCGTGTATTTTTGGACACTCCATCTTGCCTCAATTTACTGTTGTGATAAACTTTTAAGTAGGTACTATGTAATTATAAAATGAAAATACAGTAAATACAGCATGTAATTATTACAATAAATTAAATTAGCTAAATAACGAAAGTTATGGATGAGGAGAGTGATGACAACGGACGAGGCGAAGGTTTTGCGTTCCATTCTATTTGGATACACCCTGGGGTATCCCAGCATAAACTTATTTATTATTTAGTTGGAAACTAATGACAAAGTATCATTTTAATTTAGGTCACCTTTCTAAAAAATCCTCTTTTTACTATATATATGTAAAAATTTTATGAATAATTATTAAAGTAGTGCAGTTGCTTTCTATCTCTTCTATCCATACCTATATTATAAATTCGAAAGTAACTCTGTCTGTCTGTCTGTCTGTCTTTTACGCAATCAGGGCCAAACCGCTAATTTATTTGTGACAAAATACTCATATAGAGATAGTTGAGGGTCCCGGGATGAACATAGGATACTTTTTTTTCTCATATTTGTAATATTTTCGTTATATACCAATATATTAAAATAATTAATTTAACATGCAATTTATTCCGCCATGTTGTTACTAACAATCGTCGCTACGCGTTGCTAAGCAACGGCTTGCAAAGTTTGTTGTTTTAAGAAAACGTCACCCAAAGTGAGTTTGCTTAATGCATACATGGCGCGCGCCGATATAGATTTGTATACATTAACAAAAATTAGATTATTTCTATAATTTGATATTCATCCTTATGAAAATAAATATAAGAGTCACTTTTAGCATTTCATCTAGATGGAAATTATAGTTTACTGTATAACATTCTAATAAATAATTAAGGAGATGTCACTGATTCCAAATGACCTAACCTACGAGTGGTATAGTATGACCTACGCGAACGGGCAGATGACTTTGATGATTTTGTAAATTTTTATATATTTTCGAATTACTATTATTTTTTATGTAATTATTTGCTGCTTATAATTAATTTATATCAGTTCGGTTATCTATACCGATATTATACACTTAAAATATCATAATTTTAATCATTTCGGATTTTATTTAATATTGTTTGCAAAAATTAATAATTAATTAATATAGAAAAATGTTTAGTACGCGCGCACGGCAAACTTTAGGTACTTTTTCTAATATTAAAAATTTCTTTTAGTTACTTTTACTTCTTTTGTTTGTTCATTTCGGTTACTCAGATATTTTTTCTAATAATAAATCTCCACTTATTATTATTTTTTAACTTATTTTGATTATTTAGGCTTATATTTTCGCGGGCGTAGCCGCGTCCGGGCTCACTAGTTCTATATATAAACTAAAATATGTAACCGAATATTTATTTAAAATATATAGGCAAGAAATTTAAAAATATAATAAATATTGATATTTCTTTATAATATTTAAATATGAGTCAGTAACGCCATCTGTAATGATCTATCGTACTTTCAACTGCCCAGTTAAATTAATACTTTATGTCGGTAATAGATGGCGCCACCAGTATGTAAACAGATCAATGTTTATGTTATTTTTTTAATCTTAGATATACAAATATAGTCGTAGAATATACGAAGCGTGCGGAATACATTACAGAGCTCTGACGATTTCATAGATAAAATAACCAGGTCCTTAATGTATTCGTGATATTTTTACGTTAGTTTAAACAGTAATGTAGAAATATAACGTTAATAAGAAGAGTTTTTTTAACTATGTGTAGGTTTAAATTATTTTTAACTTTTTTTTCAGCTTCACGCTATATCCCGCACACAAATGGGTAGGCAGAGGGTAACCTAGTCTTAAGACACTCCTTTTCCCACTTTCCGCCAAATTCTGGAGACATTGCATGAGTGGCTGAACTCAACGCCGCGCTTTTACCTCGATATCAGAGCGAAGAAACGGAAATATAAATTTAAGTAAATATTTCGTTTCCTCGAATGGGGATCGAACCCACAACCATCGTGTTACAGTCACACCCCTACGCCCCTGTGCCACGACGGCCTCAAAAATAATTATTCGACTTTAAGGATTAAAAAATATATTCATAAAACACCTATTTACTAAAAACTGAGACGCGAGTTCTTATTCTGAAACTTTGTAACAATTGCACCACAACACAAGGCCCAAACCTCTCCTGATCCATCTAAAACTAGTTCAACATCAACTGGAATATTGGGACAAGCTTTAAGTTTATTACTCTTGTAAATTATGCAGATTAATAGAGCATAAACTATTTGTGTTATATGAGAAATAGGACAACGGCCTTAAGTCTAATGAAGATGTCGACGGCTTTTGTTGAGAAATGATATAACTATCTAAGCGACTTAAGTATTATAAGATATGGTGGCCATAAATGTTACACAACTGTTGTAAACAAATATAACTCATAGAAGAGCTAAGTAGAATACAAATCATTAAATGGATTGAACTGATGTTTGTAACCGAATATCGTTAATAGACGTTCTGGTAGACAAAGCGCGGCGTTCAGTTCGGCCAATCTACGCACAATGTCTCAAAAATTGAGCGGAAAATGGGCAACGGAGTGCAATCACGTAAGTCTTCTCTGCCTATCTTGTTCTGTGGGAAATTCCAAATTAACTCAAATAAGAAAAAAAATAATACTAAAAATAAAATAAACAATATTTCGATATTTTTACTTTTAATTTTAAATCAAAGATCACTCTCAAAATTTCTGTATGTACGTAATAAAAGTTTAACCCAATTTACACATCGATGAACCTGTAACAACGTTATATTAAAACCAATAGCTTTCAGCTTTTTCCGGTTCGACTTAATTCAATTATAAAAGTCTCAAAAAAAAATTTAAAATGTTCAGCGGGATTTTGTTTGCTTTACCATACTACTGTATATACTGTATGTTGAATGTTTAAAATCAATAGATAAAAAGAACTGATCGCTATCTGATATAAAAGAAAAACTATTATTAGAGGCATTTATCAATGCAATAGGATCTCAAAACAATGATTTTAATGATATTTGTCTGTTTTTGTGTGTTTGTGCACGATAATAGCACAATTTATTTAATCGATTTTCAGTAGTTTTCACTATCGTATTTTGGTAAATTTCCCTTTAACAATTATTGTTTCTTTAATTTCTATCGGCTCCTAAATAAAAAAAACATTAAAAATTTAAAGTAGGTATTTAATTCGACAAAATTGCCATAAAAATGCCCCCAATAATAAATTTTCTCATTTATCTCCCATATACAGACAGCAATCATGTACAATTTTATTATATACATAGTAATACATCTCCTATGCTTATTTATTGATCTAATTTTCGATCACTCGCTTTGTCCCCTCCGGGTGTAAATACGATTCTTCCAATCAAATTTTATTACTTTGAGAAGATTACGAGACAATGAAGGTTTTT
Source organism: Heliconius numata (assembly GCA_016802625.1). Taxonomy (NCBI): domain Eukaryota; kingdom Metazoa; phylum Arthropoda; class Insecta; order Lepidoptera; family Nymphalidae; genus Heliconius; species Heliconius numata. Next base: position 18,445 of record JAEBDU010012755.1, read on the forward strand.
TATGTGCAAGTTTGAAACGGATTCCTAAAAAGTTATAGAGGAATTTAAAAACTTGAAGGATAAAAAGAGAATTTAAAAGAGGATTTTTGTGTGCATATTTTTACATAAACTTAATATATTTGTAAATAATATTTATTTGTAATACTCGCATTATAAAGATCTATAGTTAAGTGTAAATATTATTGTACTCGTTTCTCAGTGGGACAGCGTGTCTCTGTTACGGTGGTTGAGGGTTCTCTGGGAGTATTGAATTATTTTTATTATAATGTAGCTGTAGAGTTCCGCCACTTCACAAAGAAATGTCTCGAATTCGAGAGACATAACTAATGGAGGATGAAGTAAGTATCTTGATTTCGGATTTTCTTTGTCTACCCTGCTATATGGGAGACACATCGTGAAACTGATATCATTTATTAATAATAATATCTTGTTATTAAGTAAAATAAACGTATAAACACAATTAGATGAACGCAAGGTATTAATTAATGAAACTACAGCAATACTTAACCCTTTCGGAAGTAGCTGTTCTAGGTAATTTTCGCTGAACGTGCTCGGTTACTTGTACACACCGCTCGGGCTGGACACGCGCCAAACAATACGCTACTTGAAAATTGATGAACTAGGAAAATATTTTGTAGGCAAACGACTACTTTGTACCGAGGCTTTGTTTACAGTTTATATTGGTTATAATTTAGTTCCTGGGTATATAAAAAAATAATATAGTTAGACTATTAAATTTAGGTTTTTTTCTGATAAATAATTGAAACTTTTTAGATTAAAATATCCAATTATCAAATATGCTGCTAGAATCATCAACCTATCAAACATTTTGAATTTTTGTTAAAAACAAATTTCACGTCGTTAAAAAGTAAGGGAAAAGGCGCAATACGTACTGTAATAAAATCAAGTTAAAAGGACAAATTATCCCGTGCGATGACGCGTGAATCGTGAGAATGATTTAAAATTACTGTGGAGACAACAGGCCTGGAGTTCTGTATCTTCATGCTTATTACCATCAATTTAAAAGAAAAAAAATGAGGCTGTTTGTGAAGCATTGATTACTACAGTACTGTAGAACCTACTATGGTAGCGTTATGGGAGGTCTATTTTTTCCATTTTTTTAAGGATTTTTTTTACTAGTCACTTAATGGTTTTCATAAAATATAAGCTTTATAAAATGATGCCAAGGAAAAGTCTTACATTTCCCCCTTCTGTTGTTACAGAGACATCACAATAATGTTGTGTAGATTGTATCGACTGCTAATTAACACCTTTGCTTATTAACTTCAGAAATTAGAAGAATCTCCAATTTTCATGCAAATTTGAATCGGTATTTATTATGGATTCAAGCAATATCTACTTGTAATAAGAGCATTTTTTTTCTGTTTATGATACTAGTACTTTCGTTTCCAATATTTTTATTTGTATACAATCGCAAAATATCCATTACACCGAACATTGTAATCTTCCTCAGGTACGAAATAGATATACTGACAACTATTATAATACAAAGGAAATTGGTTCACAACAACCATAATTAAATTTCAAGCAATAACATAATTCGACTAGGGTCAGTTCAGTTGGTATCAACTTCAAACTTAAACAGTATTAGCGACTGATTCCTTCAAATCCATATGGCCTTTATAGTCCCATAACGTAACGGGAGATTTACGAGGAACCCCATAAAATCGACAGCCCTAAGCCAATCATGGCGGGCCAGAGCGGCCATAATTAATTGGGTCGGTGATGCTTTAAATTTTTACACGGCCCACCCACTCTTGTATTGTTGAATATCTATTTTAACTTATATTCTATAGATCATCATTTTTGTTGAACGTCAATGGGTATGGGTATTGATCGACTGATGTTTCATTTTGTTTGTTTTTACTGGAGCTGTATTTTTTGTATCGGCAGTTTTTGTTATGTAGAGATATTGTGAATAAAAAAAACCCATTTTTGCAATACGCCTGTAACGGAATATATGTATATGGTAACTAAAGTGTCAATTCGATAATAATAACATATTAAATATGATTACAATTACCTAAATTACCCATTAACATTTCTCTCTATCCATATACCTATTTATATGAACACCATTTTAAATACTCGAAGCTTACAAAGTCTCAACATTTCATATTTCATACTTTAAACAGGTTTACTTCGCTCTCCCTTGTAATACGAAAAGCCTATCGTATTTCCGCGTTGTTTCAAACGTACTTATGAAGGCTGTACTAGAACACAGCCCTGGATGTATCTGATATCCTTCTATTTAATTTAATTAAAATATATATCATGAATACAACGTGTGACTGGGTGGACTGAGTTCGATTTCTACTTGGGAAATGAAAACATTTTATAGTTTCATTTCTTCGCTTGATAACAAGGTAAAGCGCGGCATTAACACTAGAAGTGCCGAAGATTGAGACCCCCCTAGAACCGCCGTCGTGACAAATTTGTCCCATTCTACTTATTATGTTGATTGTTGGTATAATACAAAAAAAATATTATTAAAATAAATCGTAAAGTATGTAGACCATCTTTAATAATCAATTATTATTATTTAACAAACATAAAAGTACCAAAAAACAAAACACAAAGAAAGAATCAAATATTTCAAATACGTTCTAAGGTCGTGACAACTAACTGAATAACTCTTACAAAATTATAAGTTATTGAAATTAGTTAATATTATTATTAGGCCAAGTAATGCATTAATATATTCTTCATCAGTGATACATCACAGATGATGATGATGATGATGAACATTGCGTGGTAATGCCTCCAGAATTTGGCGGAAAATGCCAGCGGAGTGCATAGCACTAGGTTCCCAGGTTCCCTCTACCTACCCTACAATTGTCCACATTTGGTATCGAGTGTTTTTTCTGAAATTCAAGCCTAGCTTAGTCATCCTTTCATCTGATACCTCACTTGAACTAGCGGCAAAATTTAGTATTGACACCAATTTTACCCTACTTTTCAGGCTATTATTTTTTAAGATTTATACATAAATGTATAGTTTTCAGATTTTTTCCTGTACTTGTACTACATGTAGATGCTAGCTGCCAAATTTCATAATTCTAAGTTCACTGAAAGTACTTTATTAATTTGATTCCCTTTATAGTGTCGAAATACACGTTTTTTACTATGTAAATGGTCATATCTTTTTTTAAGGGCGCTTTTTCAGGAAATTAAGGGACTGTAGATCGTCATATAGTTGATATTCATATACTCATATGAATATCAACTCGATTTCTCCAAGCATTCCTGAAATAAAGGCACAGACAGACGGATGGACAAAAAAATGATCTTATAAGGGTTTTTTTTTTCCTTAACAGCTACAGAACCCTAAAAACTTAGGCATTGACTGCTAAACCTACTATTCAATTTTTTTCCGCCCCCGCATCGCCCTTTCACCTCCACCTCGTCCCCGAGGCATGAAAATATGTCAAATTATACCCTCAAATAACAAAATAATAATGGCGGGACAAAAATGACCCAGCGGCAGTTCTAGGTAAATCTATTTTTTTTTCAAAAAGTATGACTGCTATAAAATTATTTATATCTTTAATTAAATAAATGTGTAAAATTGGTAATAGTAAAAAAATTTCATCTACATAAATTAACAAATAAAAAAGTTATATACAATCAAACTTGCGTTTGGGTCAAAAATGGGACGGGGGCGCTTCTAGTGTTAAGCTCCGCCATTCAACACGAATGCCTCCAGGATTCGGTGGAAAGTGGGGGCCATAAATCGCTCTTAACTCTGAAATCGCTCTCAAGATCGCGCGGGCAGCGGGATACGGGCCCTAGTGCTAAGACACTTCGTTCCCTACGCACCGCCCAATTTAAGTGACAATGCGTGCGGTACTCCGCGCATTGTCGTCTTACCAGAGCGAGAAAATAGGAATATGTTACTGTCAGAAGCTTTACCTACTAATATAACAATAATAAAAAAACATAATATATTCTTTATTGCACTAAATTAACATAATAAAACATACATTACTAAAAAATATACACAACGGTAGACTTATCTCTAGAAGAGATCTCTTCCAGTCAACCCGTGGAAGTGGATAAGTGCAAAGTAGCGGGAAAGACAAGATAGTGCAGGGAAATTGAGAAAGATACATATTGTATGATTTTAATCTGTTTTTAATCATTTTGAACACAAACATTTAAGGTATCGCACCTAAACAATACCCGGACATTGTAAGCGATCTACTCGTACATTACGTAAAATCTGAATGTTCTCAAGATGGCATCATACAAATGTCAAGTTGCAAATCTAAAGTGAAAATGAAGCTAAAATTACGAGGGGTTACTCCGTGAATACGGTTGTTTGTAGGATGACCAACAAATATAAATATTGCAACAATGACCAAATTGCACTTTTTAAAAGTTAACTATGTTTGAAAAGATATATTTACAAAGTTAGATTATTAGATAGAATTTTAAATAAAAAACAAGACATTATTTTTTAAAAAAATGTATGCTTTTGGTATATTTATACTGTGAAAATATTTGTTTACTAAATTCAAATGATAAACATGTATTTCTATGAAGTCCTCAAAATTTTCATGAGTAATTTCTTCCTAGTGTCAAAGGCCAAGTAAAACACTTGCTGTCTATTTTCTTATGGTATTATACTAAATACTTAAATATAATTACACCGTAAGCAGAAAATCTCGTATTAAGACACATCGTTGCCCACTTTCCGCCCAATTTTCAGTATCTTTTGTTACTGAAATCTATATTATGTCTTTATTATTAATTCTTAACTCAAGACTATCCTAATCTTCTACCTACATGATGTACACCCGACAAACGTATCGGGATACACTTTTACTCGCATTCCTAATACGACTGGAGCGCAGTTTCACTCCGTGCTCGCGGCATACTGAATGTGATTTACGCTGACCACATCTATCCTTTTCTTTCTTATAGTGCAAAGTATTTTTGTCCTTGTCACACTATAGTAGTAAAGCCTACTTGTATAGCTCTTAAACATGTTTTCATTATTTAATGAATGGACTTTTATGTTACTGTTCATAATAAGTAAGAATAGTAAAAGATATGTTGCGTTTTATGTTGTTTTGATATTGAAATAGAATTTTATTAGTGTATTTATTAAATGAACGAGATTATTTATTTTGAAAAGGTTTAATTTATATCTCTTAATGTATATTTGGTGGAATTATGAAAAAGATAATATTAATACGAATATCACGTACAGTGGCGGACTAACCCCGTCAGAGGCCCGGGGCGGTGTAGTCGAATGAGGCCCCCCAGACCAGAACAACCCCCCCCCCCATGAGTGACATTTCACGTTTTTTTTTCATGTACAAATTAGTGTATATGTTTATTTGTTTTACATCTTTTCATTAACTTTTAAATTAGATTTGCATAAACATAGAAAAATAAAATACTAAATATCAAAAGTACATGTAGTAGAATTTAGCAAAAAAAAACGTCGTGTCCTCGAGATAAAAAGACGAATTGGGATAACAAAAGAAGCTATGATCCGTCTAAATAACGTATGGAAGAAATGCCGAAATATGAATGGTACGAGCACTGATATTCTCTATTACAACCATTTGATAGAGAGGTACAGGTGGAGGCAGATGAACTGCTCTAGATGTAAAATCTGATCATTCTCAAATTCGTTGTAAATTTCTACCAGATTATCTAGGATTACAGCCAGAGCGTCATCTGAATCTTCCATCATAAGCTCAGTTTCAATATACTCGTAGATAATAATTTATCATCATGAGCTAATTCACACGCTATAGTAATATTAGTTCCGCGTATAAAATAAAATAGAGTAATAATTCCGCGTATAAAATAAAATAGAGTAATAATCCGCGTATAAAGTAAAATAAAATAAAGAGAGCTGAAATTTTGAAGATTAATAGTCTAATAAGTAGGCAAGAGTGTATGCGTACTTACTAACTTGAAAGTGAGGCCCTTTCAAAGATAGCACCAATTTAAGGTACACGCTCACTTACGTTAAAGAAAAACGCTCGTATTTAAGTATGTTTTTGAGAAAAATGTAAAAAAAAATTATTAATTATTAACCAAACCCTTTATGTAAGCTTTACTCTTGCCAGACGTCCTAAACATTGTTTAAAATTGGGACAAAATACGCTATACTTCTTCTTCTTGGCATTAATCCCGGCTATTTCCAGGGTCTGCCTTCCTACCTCAACCTATTCCATTTTGCACGGTCTTAAGTGCCTCGGTGGTGAGTCCATTGGCTCTCATGTCCTGCATCACAACATCCAATTAGCGCATCCTTCGGTGTTCCATAGGTCTCACTCCAGGGCCTGACGTAGCATGGTACTTGCATTCGCGTAACGTGGCCAAACCATCTCAGGCAATGCTCTTGGAGTTTATCCGCTACGTCATGGACTCCAAGACTACCTCGAATGAATGGGTTACGATTGCGGTCATACCGTTTACGCCGTACATCCACCTTAGCATCTTCATTTCCGTGATGAAGCTCCTGAATGTGCCGAGATAGTGCTGGCCAGCATTCACTGCCGTATAAAATAACAGGTATGCTCTTGTATATCAGCCGTCACCTCTGCTAGGAAGTCAGTCTGCATCGGTTCAATTGGGCCACTTGATCCGAGGCTTACGTTTCTCAGCTATTTTTTTCTTCGGTCCCAATTTATACGTAATAAGGTGCTGAGGGTTATTTTGGAAGAACGTATTCGCGACGGCCAGATCAGACGCAATATAGGTTCGAACCGTTACGAAGACCGTATCTAAAACCCCCGTGAACACGTTTATACGGCTCAGCAGCCTTACTGATGTGACCGTTCAAGTCTTCCCCAACAACAAACAACCATTTCGGTAGACGGTATAGCAAGTAGAACCCCTTCATTCTGCTTTCAGAACGACTCTTTTTCGGACACGCTACAGCCGGTCTCTGGCGCATAGGCACTAATTTAGTATGTAGTTACGCCTTCAATCAGCACCCTTATATGCATCAAGCTATTGCAGCTACCATCAGTTTCAAGAAGCCAGTTCTGAAACTCTTCAGAAAGAACTACTGCCACACGCGAGTTCTTTGCGTCGACCGGTTAGAGAGCCAACTTTCCACGTTGTAAAGCGGAGTTTCTGTCTGGGTACTAACATTTTAAGCAGTGTTCGTACTTGACACGTTGTTGCGTTCCATTTTAGCGGCGGATGGCGGTTTTTAAATGGAGCAACTGCCATTTGACTTCCAAAACCACTTTGGAAAAAGTACGCTATAATTTTATATATATTATTTATGACCTATTTTAAGACCCCTTATAAGCACCAAAACCGATCTGATGGCTCAATCATCCTCCCAGACAGAGATGTACCTTTATTTTGCACTACTTCTGGAAGGGCCCCACTTTCAGGTTAGTGAGTACGCAAACTTTTATAAAATGACGTCGGTCTGGAGGCCCTAGGAACTTGAAGTAAAAAACTACGAAACTGGGACCACATGCAAACTAAATGAACAATAGAAATATACAGGCTGCACTAATCCTTGTACTTATTTGTTTTTTGGAGGCCCCCTCCAACTCAAACTTCCTCTTAAGTAGATACTATGCGTTTTTTCAAAAGCTTATTTAGGATTTGATCAAGGGAATTTGTATCATTTGGAGGCCCCCCAGGACCCGAGGCCCGGGGCGGACCGCCCCTGCCGCCCCCCCTTAGTCCGCCACTGATCACGTACGAATAAAATATGTAATTCGATGAATTGTCACAGAGAATTTAGTGATAAATCACTCTTATATATTTTTTTACTTGAAAATCCATAGTTATAATAATAATAACAATTTTTTTGTGCTAAAATTAACTCATACAAAATTAATCAGCGTTTTTTATTATCCGACATTTAAGTAGAATTATTTACAATTCCGCTAGAACTATATATAACACAAAAATCATAAAAACCTAATATAACATTACAAAGTTTGCAGGTAGTTAAGGCCCACTTACATTAACGAAACGTAACGCGAGAAGGAAAACAGATAACACTTAGCGGCGCCAAGTATCCGCAGAACGGTCTTTGCTGGTGTCGTAGGAAACATAAATAGTGGTTAACGTAGCGCTGTGAGGCTAATTAGTGGAAGGAGAAATGGTATTATACATTATAATTAATATATAAATTAATTATTATTGTTAAAGTTTAGGTAAGGTCTTGAAAACATGAGTAAATTACTGTATTATTTTCAGCTTCACGCTACATCTCGCATGGAGCAAGTTAGGTTGAGGGAACCTAGTGTTAAGACACTCCGTTCCCATTTTCCGCCGAATTCTGGAGGCATTGTTTGTTGAGTGGCGGAACTCAACGCTGCGCTTTACCTCGACCAGAACGAAAAAAGTAAATATTAAATATTTTTATCATACTCGTACATTATTTCTTAAAGGATCTGGATATTAACAAGAACATGATCTCATACGTGATACTAAGTTTACTTATGCATTTCACAAAAAAGCACATATCGTTCTCCTTATATGCTGACATTTGTATCACTTTCAATCTTCATACTTCAAACGCTTACTAGAAAGAAATCTTTACCAAGAACTGTCGATTAAATATAGACAAAGTGCGGTGTTGGGTTTTTCCAATTGCCTCTAATATGGTCGGCAAGTAGAAAATGGAGTGATTACTGTATACTTTCTATCTTGAAAGAATTTATTGCAATGAGTGGAGCTATAAAAAAAATCTATAAATAATACAAGTTATTTTGGCACGGAACTTTAGATATTAGTACGTGTGTTTAGAAGAAGATAGAAAAGAATTGAATTGATATTTAAAATTAGTCTTTCGTAATAAATTACATTCAAATCTTATTAATACACGTACAATAATAATCTCAGAGATATATTAAAAAAAAATCTTATCTTATTTCAAAAGGGGAAATGCGTCGAAACGTCTTTGGCTGTAGGTATATGGCTTAATATAATTTATTTAACAATTTTCCAAAGTTCAGTCTCCTCAAAGATGAATATTAAAATCCGGCTTCACGATCTTACACTTTCGTAAGCAAAAATTCTCATAACTTTGATCCGATTTTCATTCATTCACCGTAATTGCTAAGTCAGCAATTTATTTGTTTTCTTATTTAATAGAGAAAAAATGTAATCTTTAAGGCCAGTCATGACGAAGGGGCACGAATTGGGGCACGTGTGATTGTCAACGTGGAAGGCTGTGGGTTCGATGCTCAGTCGAGAATTTTAATTTTCTTCGCTTTGGTGTAGAGGCAAAGAAAGCGCTGTGGTGAGCTTCTCTACTCAATACGTAATGCTTCCAGAATTCAGCAGAAAGAGTCTTAACAATAGATTGCCTCTGCCTCTAACTGTTACATTTGTGATACATCATGAAGCTGAAGAATAAGAAAAAGATCTAATCTATAAATGTTTTCAAATCTCGCTGTGATTTATAGACCATACTAAACCACACATAATAAATTGCTACGAAATGAAAGTGAAAAATGAACTTTTAAAAATCAGGACATTAAATCAAGATTTATTCTATAAAATAATATAGAAATTGCTTTTAAGCTTTTTAACCTCAACTCAAAACTCAATGTTTCGAAATCTTGAGAAAAGTAGAGGACAGAGCTTTGTGACACTAGTTTCTCTATATCCTACTCTGCTATATAGAAACAAGCGTGAAGGTTTTTTACTGTAAAGACTAATAATATTCCCATCAATATACCTACTATGATACTAACAGAGTACCTTAATACAATATGTAAAGCACGTGTACTCGTAGTTCTGGCAAATGATTAATACTTATTCGAAGAAGGTCACGAGGGCCCTTTGTGCCGAAACCATATTACATATCTTCCCATTGAAGGTGTGAGTTACAATAAAAATAATATAATTACATAGTCTATCTTTGGATAGGTACATATATTTAAATAAATTATTATGTTGCAACATAGCTTGGGTACTTGTGTGATCTATAACAGAGAACGGAGATTCTTAACACTAGGTTACCTAGGTTTCAAACAAATCTTTGTAGTTCTGGTCAATATTTACAAAAAAATCGCAATGAGCTTCGAAATAGTTGAAAAAACGCTACGGCAAATAATTACTACCGATACTTTTGACCGAATTGGCGTTCATGAAATATTTTTGTACAAAAGGTTTAATTTTGAATAAAATAGTAGCGCCAGAGGCCGTGACTGTTAAAATACTATAGACTTTATAGCCCAGACTAAATGGAAAAAAGTTTCAGAATTTAAATGTACACAGCTAAACTACGTATAAAAACTTTCACCATGTCGGGCGGAACTCACAGAGTTGTTTCAAAGCGCCGTAACAATTTATTTTAACATTGTTGCCAAATGTTTGCTTTATCTTTCAAAAATTTCATTGCATAATTAGACTAGTAATAAAAAACATTACTAAGTAATTACAAGCAATGAAATGTTTGATTTTCTTTATTTTTTTTATTTATATAAAAAAATGTTTCGTTGATTGATGTGTTGTTGTTTGAAGCTATATAGTCGATATTTGAGAGTTATTTTATTTATCTAAGGAAACAAAAATGTAATAAAAACACACATTTTAAGTGTAAACGTGACAGGTTGTTGGTTCGATTTCCACTTGAGTATTTCATTTCCTCACTCTGATAACGAGGCAAAGAACGGTGTTGAGTTCCGCTGCTTAACATGCAGTGGTCCCAGAGCAATGGAAATCCTAAAGCAATCATAGTGTCTAACGTGCCTAACTTGCTATGTGCGGGATACAGCGTGAAGCTTAAAAAAATGATGTTTCAAAACGGTATATCTGCAGTTGTACTAAGAAGTATGACTTGTGAGTAATCATGATTTATGTGTTAAAACATATTAAGGCGGCCATTTACCTTTCATTTTAAGTTCAAGCTAATTTGAGCATCACGATGTTTATGTTTTTGTTTACAATAATTCTTATAAAAGAAATCTCTTTAATATATCAATATCAAACTCCTCATCATTCTAAATTATATCAATCAAAATACAATTTAATTTAAAAACCTTCAAGACACTAGCAGGTTCAAAGCTTATTAAACAGAACTTTCATAATTAATTTAAATTCAAGAGTTTTATTTTTATATAAAAAAATGTGGTTTGTTCTTTGGACTACAACTGATTAAAAAATAGACATTTTTAACGAGAAAAATAAAAAATACGTCATCCAAATAGTTATTTATTTACCGGTGCTTCGAAAGGACCGCTGGTGAGAAGAAGCACCAAGAAACTCACCAGTAAGTCTTATTTTTTATGACATCTTTTATGTTATTTAAAGTCACAATGTGCGTTTATGTTACTATCCTAAGTTATATTAGTATCGACATTACACTAAAGTTAATAAAAAATAATATTTTTAAACTTACAAAAATTTTAACGTAGTTGGTACTGAATTTTTTAACGTTTCCTAAAAAAGTCACGCCTATACCTTAATAGAACAGTACTTAAAAATACACACAATGTTATTCCAAAAAGCTCGGATACCATGTTCTGGTCAGTTGAATAATGTCAATGTGCAATTTTGAATTTTATTCTTTTCTTCTTTTCGTCTCAATGGGTAATTGTCCCCATAGTAAAAATCTCCACTCTCTTTTACAGAATACTTTTTAAGTTGAGAAAAGCATCTCGATTTTATTACATTGGTATTGAAGTTTCCAGTTACAGAAACGTGTCATTATAATTCCATTTCCCTAGCTTAAGCATGTAAAACGACTCTTGTTTCCACTCGTAGATTTCTAAGTCTTGGCACATGTCCGTTTCCTTCGAAAATTAATTTTACGAAGGTTTTGCTCAAGAGATACTTACACTTTTTTCTTTCTTTCCTAGGGAGTCTTACTAGTAAGACCATGTACGCCAAATGTACGCTGCCATTCGGTTTAAATGTCTGACAGTCACAAATATGTAAAAAAAATTGGCGTAAAAAATTACAGATCTCTCTCAAAAAAAATGTTGTCTTAATACAACAGATGTTCCATAAATATATTCATCAAGACTTGAGCTTGCATCAAAACTTAAAGCATAACTCAACATCAAAAATCGAGTAGCATATTCGCACTGCACTTTCACATACATATATCAAAAATTGTCTAATTCAATTAAACATATAGATTTAGTAAGTGGTCCGTAAATCGTAATCCGTAGTGCGTTGACCCGCTCTTTTGTTATGGTATCGGCTCGCTAGACTGGAAAATGGGCGTAGGATACCTAATAACACCTATTGATTTTTACTTAGACGCCATGAGAACAATTCGATGTAAATATAATTTAGATTACAATACGGATGTAAAAATATAAGAACATTGGAATCAAAAGATAATTTTGTTAAGCATACGAATAAAATGCATACAAATAAATTTTCAAAGTTACAATAATATAATATAACACAGCCTCTTACATTTTGATAAACTAAAGCAAGTATTCTTAATAAATGAAAAAAAAAAACGGAACGCATACAAGTTACCCACGTGCTATGCACATACTTCGTATCTTTAGAAGGGCAGATGCGCGAGCCCACCTGGTCCATTTAAGATATTTATTTACAACCCGTTTTATATCAATATACGCCGTTAAGAATTTCTTATCTTTGTTGAGATGTCGGATTTTTGTTTAATTATGTTGTATGTTAAATTTTAAAATTACATTTATACAATTTTAAATATTACAATTATACAATTCTTAATATTACGTTTACACAAAACTAATCAATATTCATTAAAAAATTCTTGCGTTAAATATACTGATATTAATTAGGTATGGGATTTGAACCATCATCTATCCCTCTTGGGCAATATTAGGAACTTTACCATTAAACAAATATTGAAATACGAAATTAATTATAATCAAGTGCTAACATAAACAAAGAGCTGCTTACCAAAAAAAAAAAAAAAAGACAATTACTCTAAACGATTATCAACAAAACTTAACGCCATAATTAGAAATATTTTCAATATTTAAAAAAAAGCTTGTATAATAATAAAGGAAAACATTACACAGCGAAATCAATTTGAGAAAACAACAATAGAACAATTGTTTCCGTATTAATTTACAGTCAGGTTTTTATTTTATCACAGATTTACTTTAACCCAGATGAGATTGTGGATGAAATATAGGCCAAGAGATAATGCATCGGGCGTACGTCTCGAATAACCGACAACAACTAACAAGCAGTTTATAATCAAATTTTAACGGCTGCAGAACAGGTGTCTAAGTTGATTTGTTAACGAATCATATATAGAGATAATGAATTTAGCTCGAAGGTTATAGACAAAATGTTGAATTGGTTTAATCAGAAATTTTAATTAGTTTATATAAGATCGAGGATAAGTAAATTTTCGTGACAAAACTGAAATATTTGATTTTGACGAAAATGTTATGTTTCAAAATTTAAAGTCACTATGATATTTATTAGCAAAAAGTTTTTGATTTTTTTATTCATTTAAAACCACACTGATTCAATTTTGAAAAATTATGTTTTGATTGTAGTAGGGGCGGCGAAGAGGGGACTTTGTGGAGTCATTCGAGCGCATCAGATTAAGATACTGGGGATTCCTTGTATTCGGTTACGTACTTCCACCAAATATGAGCTTCCTATGTATGGCCGCGCGTCTAGGACAAAGGATCAGATTAGTAAAAAAAAATTGATCATCGGACATTCTCGAGCGCGTCAGATTAAGATAGGGTAAGTTAGTTACATGCTAAATCGTGTATATTCCACTAATCTGACAATTTGAGAGTGACGCAAAGGAGGGAGAGGGCTCCAAAGTTGTAAAAAAAAAACGTTATCTGGACATTCTCGAGCGCGGCTAATTTTTTTTTTATTTTGAAGGGAATCATTCAAGGATTACGAAAAACATATAATCTGACAAATTCCACAAACCGAAGTAATAGAAATTGATTGATAAAGTTTAATATACCTAAGAATTGCATATATTCCTCTCACCGTATTTCTATTCCTATCGCACTCTTTTTTTATTTATTGGTCCCTAACTCATCAATGAAGATGATAAATTAAAAAAAATACTTGGAAAAAAAATTTTTTTTGTACTTTTTTATAAATACTCTATTAATAAGTATTCTATTTCAAACATACATTCTTTTAGTTACATTCTATTTCTTGAGCTTTTCTATTGATTGCGTTCAATGAATAAAAAAATTGAGGCCAGTCGTGGCGCAGTGGCACAAAGTGTGACAGTAAAACAGACTGGTTGTGGGTTCAATCTCCATTCCAGGAGATGAAATATTTATTGAAATTTATATTTCCATTTCTTCGCTTTGGTGTCGAGGCAAAACAGTGACGTTAAGTGCTGCTACTCAACACTCAATGCCTTCAAAATTTGGCAGAAAGTGGGGAACAGAGTGTCTTAACCTTAGGTTCCCTCTGCCTACCCTGCTGTGTGCGGGATACAACGTAAAGCTGACTTGTTTCTTGTATTGGTTTAAAAAAATATTAATAATTGTCAGATTAAGCAAGTCCCTTCATATAATCGTCTGATTTTGAGATATCACGTCTAGGGCATGAAGATGAACCATATATATCTTAATCTGACGCGCTCGAGTATTTCAAGATGACGATTTTTTTTTGCATTTTCAAACAACGATTACGAGCTTGCGTCACATCCAAATCGTCAGATTATTACATAAGAGCTTTTTTTTAGGTTCACTTAACACCCCCTTAGAAAATCTGACGCGCTCGATAATATTTTTTTTTTTGCCATTTTTAACTCTTACGTACGACCACCTCCACCATGGAAACTGTCAGATTAACATATTTTCATGCTTAAGAAGACGTAGGCAATTGATGATATCAATATCTGACGCGCTCGAGTATGTCCATGAAACAGTTTTTTTTTACATTTTTGAAAATCTATAACCCCTCAACCCACCGGTCAAGCGAAATTTTTTATATGACATTTTTTTCTTGTTATCATCTAAGCTTCACAACAAAATAGGTCTCCATGACGCTCGAGTGACTCCACAGTTTGCTGCTTCGCCTCCCTAACTATTGGTACATCACTTGGATAGTATAGTAAATTCAAGAAGAACGGACGCACAATTTTGACCCGTTTTGACAACGCCAGAAAGACGGTAATGTTTTGCGTATAGCCGCACCGCTGGACTGTTTTTGACATGTGAAGTGTCGTTGAACTTGTCAGAATTGTAGTGGTGACATAGGCCATATAAATTTTCAAAATGGCACTCGCTTATGAAAGGGATTGTTTTTTTCTTATCACAGCAATATTGTTATTAAATGAAAGCCAATAATACGATAATTTCCAAATTAGGTATTACTAAATTACAAAATATTATTTGAAATGATGAACCAAACAGAGAAAAATGAGCAATCAAATACTGCTGCAGTGCTGCGAGTCCCAAATGAATAATCGTTTTTTTTATCTACTGGCAGAGAAAGGTGAAAACTACGCATAGAGCATTTCAAAATATTGGATAAACTTGTTTGTCCTTTTCAGTACTTTATTCTCAAGCAGTTGCGTCAATCTCTTCTCATATTAATAATTGATCATGCAAAAATTCATACATGATTTGCTAGAAAAGGCAACACAGACAACGAAATTAACACTACACAATTTAAAGTTACAGATCTCACCGTCGCCCAAGACGCAAGCGGCAAGTCAAATCAAAGTAGCAGAGTTAGAATTTCGAAACTTAAGTACCCGGATCGTTAGAGCACGATCTATACTCAAAGTCATAAATCAAAAGCAACTTATTACTTTAGCACGTTAAAAACTTATTACTTGCGACCTACTGCGTTTTATTGAAATTAACAGCCATTTTTAATTCTTGTGTTTATTTGCCTTATGAACATTTTATAAACTTTTTAGTGCTAAAACGGAATAAGAAATAGAGCTTTAGATCTAAATATTCTTTTGTTATTTTAACTTATTAAATATACGTTATTAGCTTTTTGATTTTGGTCCTCAATTCTAAACTTTTTTTAATTATACCTACTCCCTTTTCTACACAAAGAAGAGTATGCAGAGAAAAATTTGTGTCAAGACACTCCGTTCCCCATTTTCCGATCAAATTTAACACATTAGAGAAGTCGCATGTTGATTGAAGGAAATCAACAAGCGACTCCTCAAATTCGTGCTTTATTTTGCAAAAGCAGAGAAATCAAAATAATACATTTCACTGTGGGTTTCAAATTCACAGATGACTACAGACACTACGCCACAATGTTCTTAATCATTTTTACAACAAAAAAAGAAACTAAATCATCATCACACGAACAACAAACGAAAATCAATATTATAACAAAGATAATTCACGAACGAATTGGTATTATTGAAATTGTTACCAGATGGTTGAACCAATACTGAAATCCCCATCGTGAAGATTTCGCGCGTCATGTTGGAAGCGAAATGCAGTGAAATAAAATGAGTTCGGAATGCACTTGAAGACAAATGGCAAAGACGGGGAGCTTTAGGAGATGAGACAATGTTAGATTTTTGTATGCTAAATTTGACTTAAATATGTGAATAAAAAGTCAAGAACCACATTCATTGTTTTATTGTTTTTCTTTAATTTGCACGCATGCATTCAAAACGAAAGCTAACTTGTTGATATTGCTAACTTGTTTGGAACATTATTTAGCACAAATTCGAAAGCACATAAATTGTAAACATAAACGGTTCCCAAAATTGTATTTGAACCAACAATCACCGTGTGCACTCGGTTAGATAATCAGTATTAACTCCCTATTACCCTACACTACGGTTGTAATCCGTTTAATAATACCACTTGCTATAACAAGAATCGTTATAGCCATTTTATATCAAATATCATTTCACGTCAATTGTGCAGCGATGAGTCATAGGGAAAATTCCATACAAGCAATATAGGAGACACCCTGTTACTATTAAAGTAAGACCACTTCATTCATTTCAATAATAAATTAAAATTTGTTAAACGGAAATTTTCCAGCATAAATGAACAATAGTTCGTCAAATACATTTTAAAGCGTTTTAAAATGTATTTGACGTATTTTGATTATAAAGGAAGACAAAGAGAATTAAGAGAAATGAAAAATTAATTAAATATTTGCCACCATATCATACCAAACAACGAAGACAAATGCATGCAAAACAAACAAAGAAAAGTTACATTTTACATAGATTCAAATACAGTGGGACGATTGAAGCCAAAACCAGATTTCATAGACTTACAGCTGTAGCAGACGATAAGAGGTATAGCTATGACAATACCAACAAACAGCCCACATAGATAACATGCTGACCAGAAAGATAAAAGCAGCAGTAGATAGGATGTAGAGCATATCATCTTACAGTGTTTGGAACAGGTCCGATGCACTCGAAGCCCGGTGAGCAAATGCCTCCCGGGGTCGTCGATGCAGCTAGCTACGCGCCAACCCAGTATAAACGAGATTTTTCAGAAAAAAAAAAAATTAAGGACTGTTATTCTATTTTATTTTTTTATATTATTTGTGCTGATGTAAGCAAACTTTTTTTCACTTTATAGTTTAATGATTTTGTTGACTAGTTACAGTGAC